>CM059431.1:0-131006 GCA_030390025.1 Squalus acanthias | reverse complement strand
GGAGGGTCAGTACTGAGGGAGCGCCGCACTGTCGGAGGGTCAGTACTGAGGGAGCGCCGCACTGTCGGAGGGGCAGTACTGAGGGAGCGCCGCACTGTCGGAGGGTCAGTACTGCGGGAGCGCCGCACTGTCGGAGGGACAGTACTGCGGGAGCGCCGCACTGTCGGAGGGTCAGTACTGAGGGAGCGCTGCACTGTGGGAGGGGGAGTACTGAGGGAGTGCTGCACTCTCGGAGGGGCAGTACTGAGGGAGCGCTGCACTGTCAGAGGGGCAGTACTGAGGGAGCGCTGCACTGTCGGAGGGTCAGTACTGAGGGAGCGCCGCACTGTCGGAGGGTCAGTACTGAGGGAGTGCTGCACTGTCGGAGGGGCAGTACTGAGGGAGCGCCGCACTGTCGGTAGGGCAGTACTGAGGGAGCGCCGCACTGTCGGAAGTGCCGTCTTTCGGACAAGACATTAAACCGAGGCCCCGTCTGCGCGCTCGGGTGGATGTAAAAGATCCCACGGCCACTATTTCAAAGAAGAGCAGGGGAGTTCTCCCCCGTGCCCTGGGGCCAGTATTTATCCCTCAATCAACATAATTAAAAACAGATTATCTGGTCATTATCATATTGCTGTTTGTGGGCGCTTGCTGTGCGCAAATCGCTGCTGCGTTTCCTACATTACAACAGTAACTCCACTTCAAAAAGTACTTCATTGAATGTAAAGCGCTTTGGGACATCCTGAGGTTGTGAAAGGCGCTGGAGAAATGCTTATTTTTTTGACAGGTTTATTGATCTACTGATAGTCCACTGCAGATAATCGATTCCATTATTTTACATGGATTGGAAGTCAAACTAACGGATCTGCTGGGGTTGCCAGACTTGGTTTGTCCCTTTTTGAATATGGGCACCACATCAGCCTGTTTCCAATCTACTGCTACCGCCCCAGTGTCCAGTGACTCCCTCTTTGCCAATGCCTCACAATCCTTCCCCTCGTCTCTTGGCACTCTGGGATAAATCCCGGATTTATTTGTTTTAAAATCTTTTGGATTCTCCAGGACTTGATCCAGTTATATCGGGCCTGAATTTTGCCGTGGTGCTTTTTTTGAGCCAAGTAGGTTGTTGATGTTGGAGGATTGTGCGTGTGTGTGTGTCTGTGTGGAGCAGCGTGGGAGAGGGGATTAAACATTAGTAACCATGCCCTTCAGTGACGCACCCCTTCATAGGGTTACTTGCCAACCCTCCAGGATTGCCCTGGAGTCTCCAGGAATTAAGGATTAATCTCCAGGACACTGCGGAGAGCAACACCCGGGAGAAAAATCACCGGGGTGTTGTGTGTTTGTTTCATTTTGTCTGAACGCTTTCATTTATTAGTTATAGATGGGTGTGTGCCATCAGCCAGTGGCTGCCCTCCCCAGTGGAGGACACTCGCTGTCCGCGCGCTCTCGCTGTCCGCGCGCACTCGCTGCGACACACCCAGTGTGCTTCAGGTTCATGATTGTTAACAGTAAGAAGCAGTTTGTTTACATAAAACGGAAGGAAGTCTTCACCAGCCTAGGCAGTGCTGAGAGGCAACCACTGTGAAGAACAAATGCACTCTGCCTGCATCTCTCTCTCTCTCTATCTCTCTCCCTCTGTCTCTCTCTCTGTGTCTCTCTCCCTCTCTCTCTCTGCCTATCTCTCTCTCTCTCTCTCTGCCTATCTCTCTCTCTCTCTGTCTCTTTCTATCGCTCTGTCTCTTTCTCTCATTCTCTCTCTCTGTGTCTCTTACCCTCTGTGCTCTGTCTCTCGCTCTTTTTGTCTGTTCTCCCTATCTCTTCCTCTGTCGCGTGTAGCTTTATTCGACTCTGTGACTCTATCTCTATGTGTTCATCTCTCTCTCTCTCAACTGTGATGCCTCCTGTGGTGGAATATTTTGGTGGCACACACTAGCGAGACTCAAAGTCATGAGTTCAAATCCCACCGGGGCAAATTGTGAAATTGCTTTAAATAAATCTGGTGATTTACGGGCTGCTTCCAGGAAAATGACCATGAAAACTGCCGGATTGTCGTAAAAACACAACTGGTTCACTAATGTCCTCCAGGGAAGGAAACCTGCCGTCCTTACCCGGTCTGCGCAGTGGGGGAGAGTGGGATTAGACTGGGTGGGATATTAAAGGGTGATGGGAGAGTGGGATTAGACTGGGTGGGATATTAAAGGGTGTGGGGAGTGAGTGGGATTAGATTGGGTGGGATATTAAATGGTACGGGGAGTGAGGGGGAGAGTGGGATTAGACTGGGTGGGATATTAAGGGGTGTGGGGAGCGAGTGGGATTAGACTGGGTAGGATATTAAAGGATACGGGGAGTGAGCGGGAGAGTGGGGTTAGACTGGGTGGGATATTAAAGGGTGTGGGGAGCGAGTGGGATTAGACTGGGTGGGATATTAAAGGGTATGGGGAGTGAGGGGGAGAGTGGGGTTAGACTGGGAACCGGGGTTGGGGGATTAGGGAGTGAGCGGGAGAGTGGGGTTAGACTGGGAACCGGGGTTGGGGGATTGGGGAGTAGACGGCCGAATGGCCTCCTGTGCTGTAATTTCTATCATTCGGTGAAACCTCCCCTTTATTGAGTCCGAGCCGAGCCCAGGGGGTGGTTTGGAATTGTTGGTGCTGAGCTCGGACTGAGGCTCCGGTTCAGAGTCGTCACCTTCACACGGAACCGGAGTCCAAGGAGATCGGGAGAGAGATGGGGGCCTGTTAAAAGTAGCATCGACTGGGCAGCCTGACCGCACCTTGTGAAGTGCAGGGGGATTCAGGCTGTAGTTACAGGCTGAGATTAACCAACTAGGTGTTTCTCGGGATGTGGCCAGCATGAATTGCTGGTAGCTGGGAATGCAGAGTCAGCTCACGGTTAAGCGAAATACTTCTCGCACGGAACGGAAGCAGAATAAAGTTGCTTCTCTGAATTAAAGGCAGAGAAAGCTGTTCCCAGAAGCCGTCTCATGACTGAGGCAGCAGCTCTGGGGGCAGAATGGGGAAGTTGCCACTCAGACCTCGCTCTGCACTCTCCTTAGTTTCCTGTCCCTCGTGCCCTACCCCAGGTCTCACTGCTGACTCCTGTTCTGGTGCACTGTCCTGTGGCCCAGGCCTTGCTACAAGGTGCACTCGTTCACTCAATAACAAGGTGCGACCAGGTGCACGTGAGGGCGGGAGATGGAGCACGGCAGCTCCCGAGGAACGTTAGAAATAGGAGCAGGAGTCGGCCATTCGGCCCCTCGAGCCTGCTCCGCCATTCAATAAGATCACGGCTGATCTTTGACCTCAACTCCACTTTCCCACCCAATCCCCGTATCCCTCGCTTCCCTAAAGGCCCAGCTTAGATACTCGGCTCTACGTTTCAATTATTGCATCTTTTTAAGTTAATGACGTGGCTCCTCCTGATAGATTAGCGTCAGTGTCAAACAGGGCAAACCCCTTCCCTCTCTATCTTGGCTCCAGAATGCGGTTCAGGAACCTTCCCTCTGTGTTTCCTGGTCATTCACGGAGCGGGCCGGGACTTGCTGTTTGTAAGCTCCGACCCCTTTCATTCTCGTCACGGAAAAGTCTTAGATTGATTCCTGGGATGAGAGGGCTGTCTTATGATGAGAGATTGAGTAGATTCGGTTTATACTCTCTGGAGTTTAGAAGAATGAGTGGTGATCTCATTGAAACATACAAGATTCTGAGGGGGGTTGACAGGGTAGAGGCTGAGAGGTTGTTTCCCCTGGCTGGAGAGTCTAGAACCAGGGGTCACAGTCTCAGAATAAGGGGTCGGCCATTTAAGACTGAGATGAGGAGGAATTTCTTCACTCAGAGGGTTGTGAATCTTTGGAATTCTCTACCCCAGAGGGCTGTGGAGGCTCAGTCGTTGAGTATATTCAAGACAGAGATCAATAGATTTTTGGACTTTAGGGGAATCGAGGGATATGGAGATTGGGCGGGAAAGTGGAGCTGAGGTCGATGATCAGCCATGATCTTATTGAATGGCAGAGCAGGCTCGAGGGGCCGAATGGCCGATGCCTGTTCGTAATTCTTATGTTCTTATGAAACCTGAGGTTGCTGAATTTTCTTTTCTCTGTGTAAAATAAACCTTAAAGCAACGTAAACCCTGAACTTTATGACATTTTTGAGGTAAATAACCGAGGGACACATTGTTTGTGCAATTAATTAACGGGGCGAGGCACTCACTGTCCCTTCAATATATGCGACATGGAAATAAAAAGCTGGTCTCAGTAAAAGTGACCGTGAAGCTGTCGGATTGTCGTTAAAAACCCAACTGGTTCACTGATGTCCTTTAGGGAAGGAAACCTGCCGTCCTTACCCAGTCTGGGCCTATACGTGACTCCAGTCCCACACCAACATGGTTGACTCTTAACTGCCCTCTGAAGGGACCTAGCTATCGATGCCCATATCCTGGCAAATGTGGGCTTCATTCAAGTGGCTCGGGATGTGGGCGTCGCTGGCAAGGCCAGCATTTGTTGCCCATCCCTAATTGCCCTTGAGAAGGTGGTGGTGAGCCGCCTTCTTGAACCGCTGCAGTCCGTGTGGTGAAGGTGCTCCCACGGTGCTGTTAGGGAGAGAGTTCCAGGATTTTGACCCAGCGACGATGAAGGATCGGCCGATATATTTCCAAGTCAGGATGGTGTGTGACTTGAAGGGGAACTTGGAGGTGGTGGTGTTCCCATGTGCCTGCTGCCCTTGTCCTTCTAGGTGGAAGAGGTCGCGGGTTTGGGAGGTGCTGCCGAGGAAGCCTTGGCGAGTTGCTGCAGTGCATCCTGGAGAGACTCAGAGAGAGACACAGAGATAGAGAGAGAGAGCGCGAGGGAGACAGAGACAGACAGAAAATTAAAGCGAGAGACAGAGAGATATAGAGCGAGCAAGGGAGAGACAGAGAGATAGAGAGAGCGACAGAGACAAAGAGATAGATAGAGAGAGAGGCAGAGAAAGAGAGAGAGGCAGAGAGAGAGAGAGAGAGCCCCTGGCCTGAAGGAGCTGTAACTTGGCAGGTGAGTGCACGGGTCAGTGAGCACATCTAATCTCGGGTCTGGTCTCACCGCCGGGCTGAGCTGGAGCGCAGCAGACAGTCGGCTTTACATCCACTCGAGGGCAGTGCCCGAGCCCGAGCCTGGTGGGTTGTGCAGTCCGAGCCTCTCCCAGTGGTGTCGGGACGTTGCTACTGAGGCCGATTGCCGGGAAATGAGAGACTCCCACATACGGGACACAGCTAATCTCTCAGCCGCAGTCCCAGCAACAGTCAGCGTCTTAAAGCGGCCCTTCATAGAGCTAGACCAACGGGGCATCGATACTGAGCCAGGGAGGTCAGGGCGGGACCCCTGCTCCATTCCTGGACCTGATCCTAGATGGGCAGGGACTTCAATTGAATCAGCACTGCTGGGTTACTGAGGGGGAAGAGAGAGATAACCAACAAGAACTTGCATTTATATAGTGCCTTTAATGTAGTAAAATGTCCCAACGCACTTCACTGGAGCGATTATCAGACAAAATTTGACACCGATCCACATAAGGAGATATTAGACCCGGTAAGGTGACTAGAGTCGGGGACCTGCTCGATGGCGGAGGAGCGGGCTGGATGGTGCCGGAGGAGTTGGCGAGGCGCATGGGTTGGATCAATGTCCGGCTCGCGGTCAAAGCCATCGAGTCGCTAAAAGTGGCATTGGGCCCCGACTCCACTAGGTGTATCGAGGAGGCTCAAGCACGTGGGGTGATCCCGTCCGAGCTGACCCCCGTTCGGACGGAATTCCTTATCGGCGCCCGGCCCCGAATCCTCCCTCGGGAGCCGCCGCCTTACCACTTGAGCCTTCTCGGAGAAATGCCCTCCGTGCCCTTTCAACCCGCACGGAGGCGTTTCCTGTACGGGCTGCTCCTGCACACTCTCCACTTTGCCATCTTCGTCTGCCGTCCGGACACGCCTTGGCGTACCATCTTGCCGTCCGGCGGAGGCGAAGGTCCCCAATGGAGGGCTCTCTACGCGGGAGTCTTCCCTTATTCTATTGGGGACTTGGCCTGGAGGGTGTTGCACGGAGCAGTCCCGTGCAATAGGTTGATAAGTAGGTTTACGGACTCCCAGGCCGCTTGCCATTTCTGCGGCCTAGAGGAGTCCGTTTTTCACATATATATAGAGTGTGAGAGGTTGCAGCCTCTCTTTCATTACCTGAAGGGGCTGCTCCTCAATTTCTGGTTGCACTTCAGCCCCACGCTCCTGATCTACGGTCACCCGGTGCGGAGGGGAGCGGGCAGGTCGGAGGACCTCCTCGTGGGACTGCTCCTGGGCCTGGCTAAGAAAGCCATTAATAGGTCCAGGCAGCGGGCGGTCGAGGGGGTCGTTCGGCCCGATTGCCTGCCTCTCTTCCGCGGCCATGTTCGCGCCCGGGTGGCCCTGGAGATGGAGCACGTGGTGTCCGCCGGCACGCTTGAGTTTTTCCGCGACCGGTGGGCGCCGCGGGGGCTGGAGTGCATCGTAACCCCGGACTACCAAATTTTAATTTGATTTGTTAAGTTTCCTTTAAAGTTTTATTTAGTTACAGATAATTGATTGGTTTGATCAAAATAGTAAGGAGATATTAGGACAGGTGACCAAAAGCTTGGTCAAAGAGGGAGGTTTTAAGGAGCGTCATAAAAAGGAGAGAGGCGGAGAGGTTTAGGGAGGGAATTCCAGAGCTTAGGGCCCAGGCAGCTGAAGGCACGACCTCCAATCGTGGAGCGATGGAAATCAGGGATGCTCAAGAGGCCAGAATTAGAGGAGCGCAGAGATCTCGGAAGGTTGTGGGGCTGGAGGAGATTACAGAGATAGGGAGGGGCGAGGCCATGGAGGGATTTGAAAACAAGGATGAGAATTTTAAAATCAGACCCCAGAGAGAGTCGGTGACATTTACTTCAGAGATCACTGGTTGAAAGGAAGACTTGCATTTCTACAGCGTCTTTCACGACCTCAGGACGTCCCAAAGCGCTTTACAGCCAATGAAGTACTTTTTGAAGTGTAGTCACTGTTGTAATGTAGGAAACGCGGCAGACAATTTGCGCACAGCAAGCTCCCACAAACAGCAATACTCAGCACTGTACCGGGAGTGTTGGCCTGGATTGTGGGCTCAAGTCTCTGGAGTGGGACTTGAACCCATGACCTTCTGACTCAGAGGCGAGAGCGCTGCCCACCGAGTCACAGCTGATACCTAAACACATGCCAGTTGTTTAAAATGTTACTTTATTCCTTGTCCCTGGTGATTTCCCAGAAACAATCGCGGGAATACACTCCCAAAACTCCTGATCGAAAGTAACAGAACAGCGAGGAGGAGAGTGACCTGGTCGAGGATCAGGAGCTCAGGGACATTGCCAGAATGAGATTACAGTTAATAGAGGGCGGGTAATGTAGAGTCAGATAACAAGGGATTTAGTTCCCTTTTGTTGAGAGACCTGTTTGTGTTAGTCAGTAATTAGTCCTGAGCTTCGACTCTGCCATTACACAGTGCGACTAAACAGGGAGCAGTAAACAATCGAAGGGCTGGGACAGGCACCTGTGGAATAACCCATCAAGACTCGTTCAAGCAGATCTCCAGCTCATTCTGTGAGGCCGGAGCGAATTCCCCCGCTCTTCTTCGAAATAGTGGCCGTGGGATCTTTTACATCCACCTGAGAGCAGACGGGGCCTCGGTTTAACGTCTTATCCGAAAAACGGCACCTCTGACCCGAAAAACGGCACCTCTGACAGTGCGGCACTCCCTCAGTACTGCCCCTCCCACAGTGCAGCCCTCCCTCAGTACAACTGACAGAAAGAGAAAAAATGAGAGGGGAGAGAGAATCAAATATCAGCCATGGCTCAGTGAGTAGCACTCTTGCCTCTGAGTCAGAAGGTTGTGGGTTCAAGTCCCACTCCAGAGACTTGAGCACAAAAACCAGGCTGACTGGGCCAGGAGTTTATAAATGGCTCACGCTGCTGAACTCTGGGAGCTGATACCTCCCGGGGCCACGACTGAGTCTCCCGCCAGACTATTTCAGCATCTGGAAAGAGGAACCGAGGATCCCTTGCTCGGCAGAACCACCGTCTCTTGCTATATCATCATTTGCTTTAAATACATCTTTATTTCCCTCCGCCCCGCACCCCCGAGAGCTCGCAGCATGGAGGCAACTCGTCAGGGCTGGAGGAACACATCGTCAGAGGAACAGCACTGAGACTTGAGCACAAAAATCTAGGCTGACGCCCCAGAGCCAGTACTGAGGGAGCACCGCACTGTCGGAGGGGCAGTACTGAGGGAGCACCGCACTGTCGGAGGGGCAGTACTGAGGGAGCGCTGCACTGTCGGAGGGGCAGTACTGAGGGAGCACCGCACTGTCGGAGGGGCAGTACTGAGGGAGCGCCGCACTGTCGGAGGGGCAGTACTGAGGGAGCGCCGCACTGTCGGAGGGGCAGTACTGAGGGAGCGCTGCACTGTCGGAGGGGCAGTACTGAGGGAGCGCTGCACTGTCGGAGGGGCAGTACTGAGGGAGCACTGCACTGTCGGAGGGGCAGTACTGAGGGAGCGCTGCACTGTCGGAGGGGCAGTACTGAGGGAACGCCGCACTGTCGGAGGGGCAGTACTGAGGGAGCGCTGCACTGTCGGAGGGGCAGTACTGAGGGAGCGCTGCACTGTCGGAGGGGCAGAACTGAGGGAGCACCGCACTGTCGGAGGGGCAGTACAGAGGGAGCGCCGCACTGTCGGAGGGGCAGTACTGAGGGAGCGCCGCACTGTCAGAGGGGCAGTACTGAGGGAGCGCCGCACTGTCGGAGGGGCAGTACTGAGGGAGCGCTGCACTGTCGGAGGGGCAGTACTGAGGGAGCGCTGCACTGTCGGAGGGGCAGTACTGAGGGAGCGCCGCACTGTTGGAGGGGCAGTACTGAGGGAGCGCCACACTGTCGGAGATGCCGTCTTTCGGATGAAATGTTAAACCGAGGCCCCGTCTGCTCACTCAGGTGGACGTAAAATATCCCACGGCCACTATTGGAAGAGCAGGGGAGTTCTCCCCCGGTGTCCTGGCCAATATTTCTCCCTCAACCAACATCACTAAAATCTGGTCCTTCATCGCAGTCCTGTTTGTACTACTGCTCACTACGTAACAGTGACTACAGTTCACAGGTAATTCATTGGCTGTGAAGCACTTTGGGACGTCCTGAGGACATGAAAGGTGCTGTAGAAATGCAAATCCTTTCTTTTAAGAGGGAGAGCGAGTGGAGACAGTGTGACCCAGAGAGCACGCACAGAGGGGAAAGCACGAGAGCGTGTGCGAGTGAGCGCACCAACGAGGGACAGGTGCACACTGGACTTTTTAAAATCCATTCCTGGGTTCTGGGTGTTGCTCGCGAGGCCAGCATTTATTGGCCAATCCTAGATTTCATAACAAAAGTCTCTCGATCTCAGTCTTGAAAGCTCCAATTGACCCCCAGCCTCAACAGCTTTTTGGGGGAGAGTGTTCCAGATTTCCACCACCCTTTGTGTGAAGAAGTGCTTCCTGACATCACCCCTGAACGGCCTGGCTCTAATTTTAAGGTTCTGCCCCCTTGTCCTGGACTCGCCCCACCAGAGGAAATAGTTTCTCTCTCTCTACCCTATCAAATCCTTTAATCATCTTAAACACTTCGATTCCATCACCTTTTAATCTTCTAAACTCGAGGGAATACAAGCCCAGTCTGTGCAACCTGTCCTCGTAATACAGCCTCTAATCCAACAGGATGGGGGGGGGGGGGGGGGGGAGTAAAAAAAACTGCCCCCCCCCCCCCCCCCAGGCCTCAAACTCAGCCGGTCACCATGACAACATTAGGCCGCTCGACCTCCAAATTTTCACATCACTCCAAAAACAAAATGTTTATTAGCTCAAAAAGATTAAAACAATGAAATGACAGTTATTAAACATTTCAGCAAACAGGCGTACTTCAAAACACCACACATTAGGAACAGATTTACAAATGAGCAGATCAAGTTTGTTACATCCTTTTTTAATTATGAATATATAATATTTTTTTTTTTAAAAAGCACCTAATTTCTCAGGACATTGTAGCAGGTAAAGACAGGGAGGGGAAATGTTAAGCTGCAGTTGTCGACCGTAACCCAAGGCTTCACTCTAATCTCTCAAACACAAACCAGCCACACAGCAGAGGGCCTGCTGGTCTCAGAATCCATATTTACAGCGGGGGGTTTGGGGGGGAGCGGATTTCATTACTTTCCTTCTCCCGTCCCAGTTTTTGCATCAAAGGAGGGGGCGGGGGTTGGAAAAATCACTGGGGTCTGGGTTTGGGAGAGTGGCATTGAACCTCCGCGGGGTCCCCTGGGAGCAGGTCATTCAACCACAGAAGCTGCGCAGCGCGGAGAAAGATCTGGGAGAATTAGATGTGTATGGGGTGGGGGGGGTGAGAGAGAGAGAGAGAGAGAGCGGGCTGGGGTCGGGTGCAGCGGAGTCCTCAGTGGCCCTGCAGGAGTTTGTTCTGCGGCTGCTGTTTTACAAACTATAGAGTTTAGGCCCGAGGCTTTGGTAGGCCCCCCACCCCAAGTTATATTTGATTGAGTTGCCTAGGGTAGGGTGGGAATTGATCGAACACCATCGAATCTTCCACCTCAAGCACGAGGGCAGCTCGGGTTGGACATATTCCGGGAGGATTTATCGCGTGACCTCCATCCGACCCGCCCCCAAACTCCCACCATTGGCTGCCCGACATGTCAATCTTCTCGACGCCCCTTCTTCCCCCTCCAATCGGAAAGCCAACAGTCTATTGCCCCACCCGAATGGATGAAACAGCCATTCCACCACCCCCCCCCCCTCTCCCAACAAATCTCCAATATACTAATAAACCAAAATGGTCAAAGAAAAATAAAAACACCTTTTTTTTTTTAAAAACACCCCTCTGATTTTTCTCCCGGGTGTTTGCGGGGGGTGGGGGGCGCCCCGAGGTTTCCAAAAACGGGAAATACCAGAGGCAGGAGGCCCGGCCCGATCCCAAATCATTTCCAGAGGCCCTCCTCAGTTCCAGGAGGAGTCAATATATCCTCAGTTTTGAGGGAGCTTGGGCCACACCGTCTCCCGGGCTGTTGTCACGCTGACGCGGTTTCCTCAGAGACCGTTTGCCTTTAGGAGGCACCTTGGCAGCGGCCATCTTTCCCAACACCGGCCTCCCAACAGGGACGTGGCCCCTTTAAGCCAAATCCCGCCTTCTGATTGGACGCCCTCTTTAGCACAGATTGAGTTCAACAGAGGAGTTTTTTGGGGGGCTCAAACCCAGAGTATCAGAAGCGAAAGGGGCGTTTGTACCGTTCTTTATAGATGTGGCGGGGAGATTGAGCAACGGGTGATTGGGAAGAAAGGGATCGTTGAGCTTGTAAACAAGGGACCGTCTGTAACCTGGGCCAAGGGTCACTGACCCGGGGGCTGTTATTCTGATAGCCAGTGTTAGCGTGCTAGCAGCAGCACAGGGGATCTTTTCACAAGGGACATATGTCACTGCATCCCGTGTTTGTTAACAGGCAGACGCTTCAACCGTTGGCCCCCGCCCCCCCCCCTCTACCCACACACCCGCCCCAAGTCACCTCATCCAATCTCCAGGAAGATGGGAACCAAAAAGCGGCAAGTCAAGGCTCCGGATATTTCGAACCACCCAACAAATCCCTCAACCACCACCGGTTTAGTGGACTTTGACCAACTCACAGACGCGATCGAGTTGACACAGGTCCCCAAGGGAAGCCCAACGGAGACTTCACAGAGCGACCGTTGAGCAGCTGCCTGGTAAACAGCCCACTCGACCCTCTCCGTCTCCAGTCAAGGCCATTCTGTGCCTCCCTGAGGGGTTAACAAGCCACTGAAGTCAGTCACCCTTAAACCAATGTATTTAAAAACACTATAAACACACACACGCGCGCGCGCACACACACACACACACACGCACAGGGTCTCGGTCTCACATACATACACACACACGCACACACACGCACAGGGTCTCGGTCTCACATACATACACGCGCGTGCGCGCGCACACACACACGCGCACAGGGTCTCGGTCTCACATACATACACACACACACACAGGGTCTCGGTCTCACACACACACACGCACAGGGTCTCGGTCTCACACACACACATGCACAGGGTCTCGGTCTCACATACATACACACACGCGCACAGGGTCTCGGTCTCACACACACACACGCACAGGGTCTCGGTCTCACACACACGCGCGCGGGTGCGTTTATTGGATATCAATTCTGGTCGGGCAATAACGGAACAAAATGTTTTTCATGGGATCAACCAACAGGCCAGTTGATGGGTCTGTACTGGCCAAACGTCTAGACATCGACCGTGAAGTATCAGGACCTGGAGAGCTATTAAAGGAGGAGGGAGGAGAGCCAAGTTTCCCCCCCCCCCCCCCCCCCGCCTCCCTCTCTCCACCCCTACCCATGGCCCCACCATCAAAAAAAAAGCGAGGAGTTGCACATCCTGAGAATGGGGAGATACTTTTGACAACCAACTACAGGAAACTTTCGTTTATCCGGCATCGACGGGACCGGCGTGGTGCCGGTTTATCGAAAGTACCGGATAACAGAGAGTTATATCTACCGAGGCTATTTTTAACAAAGAGACTCCAAGCAGCACGGGAGAATCTATTCAAGCTACTGCAATGTTTCGGACTTGCGACAGCGCCAGGAGGCCGAGTAGTGGCACTTTTGAAAAGTACCCCTACTGACTAAATCGGCGTTCGCGGACTCGGGATCGGCAACATTGCCGGTTATTTGAGAGGATTTTTCGGAGCACTCGGCGTTCGCGGAGACTCGACTGCGACTCGGCAACATTGCCGGTTATTTGAGAGGAGTTTTCGGAGGATGATTTTTGCCGGTTAAGCGAGAATTCCGGATATTTGGGTGCCGGATAAACGAAAGTTTCCTGTAGCTGGATAGCGAGAGTGCAGGGAGAAGCAGATGGGGCTGAAACTACGGCTAGAAGGCATAACTCTTCATCCAATAGGAGAGGTGGACAATCCCTTGTGATCAAGTCATTCCAGGAGGAGAAATAAACAACGTCCAGCCGAAGTCTTCCTTGGACGAGCATCTGGGGTGGGAAGGTCCGAGGATGGAGGACACATCAGGTTAATCTTGTCCATGATCGGAGAACGCATTGTCCGAACTGAGGAGAGGCTCGGTGAGCCAACTGGGATAACACCAGCTCTTCTCCCAAGGACTGTGACGAGTTCTTCACTCCCCTTCCCACACTCCCAGCTTCATCCCAAAAGATCCAGTCGTTATTTTTCTTCGGAGAGGAGCCGCTCTTCCTGGATGCTTGGCGGCGGAGGGGAGGCGTTGGGGGGGGGGGGGGGGGGGTGGTGGTGAAGGGAAGCTAAATAATGGGAACCAGTCCAATTGTAGACTTTAATCAGGCCATTCATTTTCCTTCTCAAAGTTGGATGAAGATGAGCTTGGCGCCGTTCCAACTGGAAGTGGAGCCTGGTCTGAGATCGAGATGTTCTGTCCGTGCAGTGGTCTGGTGTGGGGGAGGGGGGTGGGGTGCGGTGGTTCAGGGTGGGGGAGGGGGACTCTTCCTCACAAGAGTACGCACCTCATTTTGCTTTTCACCGGAGCCGGGTTAATGACGGCCCTCACCGCTTCGGCAAAGACATCTTTGATTCCTTCCTGGTTGAGTGCGGAGCACTCCATGTACTTCACGGCCTGGATCTGCTTGGCCAGGCCGTTGCCTTGGTGCTGCGTGATGGGCGCCAGGCTCTGCTCCTTCAGCTTCTTGATAGTTTCCGGGTCGTTCCGCAGATCCTTCTTGGTGCCCACCAGGAGCATGGGCACATCTGGGCAGTGGTGGGTCACCTCGGGGTGCCACTTGTGGCGGATGTTCTCGTACGAGGGGGGGCTGGCTATGGAGAAGCAGATTATGAAGACATTGGTCTGGGGGTAGGACAAAGTCCGGAGTCTGTCGTACTCCTCCTGGCCCGCAGTGTCCCAAAGGTTCAGGCTAACTGTCCGAGAGTCCACCGTGATCTGCGCGCTGTAGTTGTCGAAGACGGTCGGGATGTACTCCTTGGGGAAGGCGTTGGTGGTGTAACAGATCAACAGGCAAGTCTTGCCCACTGCCCCGTCGCCCACCACCACACACTTAATGCTCTGCATCCCTAGGCCACGATTATCAGCTTCTCACCGTCAGCAACCTGCAACCCCAAACAGATATCCAACAGGTCAAGAATTGGACAATCAACGATCCTCCCGAGCACATCACACTGCCAGACTGGCTCTTTGGCCAACACCTTTCCGAATGGTTCCGAATCTCCCAACCCAAGCTACCGAGAAATCCACAATCATCGCTGGTTTGCCCGATACGGATAGATTAGTCTTGGAGGGGGTGCAGCGCAGATTCACCAAACTAACTAAAAGGGTTCAATTATGAGAACAGGTTGTACAGACTAGGCTTGTACTCCCTCAAGTATAGAAGATTAAAGGGTGATCTAATCACAGTGTTTAAGATGATTAAAGGAGTTGATAGGGCAGATAGAGAGAAACGATTTCCTCTGGTGTGCACACAGTGAACCCAGTCTTTGGGGGAAGGGTTTATAACAACTACTTGTATTTATACAGCACCTTTAACGTAGAAAAAAATGTCCCAAGGTGCTTCACAGGAACGATTATCAAACAAAATTTTACACTGAGCCACATAAGGAGATATTAGGACAGATAAGAACATAAGAACATAAGAAATAGGAGCAGGAGTAGGCCAATCGGCCCCTCGAGCCTGCTCCGCCATTCAATAAGATCATGGCTGATCTGATCCTAACCGCCAATCTACTATCTATCACAGAACCATCTCCTGCATCTAACAGAATTGCACACACGAAATAGGAGCAGAATCAGGCTACACGGTCCCTGGGCCCGCTCCACTACCCACAGGGCCATGACCGATCTGAACCTAGACTCATGTCCAAATTCCTGCCCGCTCCCCGTAACCCTTAATGCCCTTTACTTCTAGGTCAAAAAGGTAGGTTTTAAGGAGCATCTTAAAGGAGGAGAGTGAGGTAGCGAGGCGGAGAGGTTTAGGGAGGGAATTCCAGAGCTTAGGGCCCAGGCAGCTGGAGGCACGGCCACCAATGGTGGAGCGATTAAAATCAGGGATGCCCAAGAGGCCGGGATTGGAGGAGGGTTGTGGGGCTGGAGGAGATTAGAGAGATAGGGAGGGGGGCGAGGCCATGGAGGGATTTGAAATCAAGGATGAGAATTTTAAAATCGAGACGTTGCTTAACCGGGAGCCAATGTAGGTCAGCGAGCACAGGGGGTGATGGGTGAATGGGACTTGGAGCGAGTTAGGACACGGGGCAGCAGAGTTTTGGATGAGCTGAAGTTTATGGAGGGTGGAAGATGGGAGGCCGGCCAGGAGAGCGTTGGAACAACAGAAAACGCTGGAAAAACTCAGCAGGCCAGGCAGCATCCGTGGAGAGAGAAGAAGGGTCTGCGACCTGAAATGTTAACTCTGTTTCTCTCTCCACGGATGCTGCCTGGCCTGCTGAGTTTTTCCAGTGTTTTCTGTTGTTATTTCGGATTTGCAGCATCCGCAGTATTTTGCTCTCGTAGAGTGTTGGAATAGTTGAGTCTGGAGATAACATCGAATCTTAGAATGGTTACAGCACAGAAGGCCATTCGGCCTGTTGAGCCCGTGCACTTCAGCTAGTCCCACTCCCCCGCCCTTTCCCTGTAGCCCTGCAAATTTCTTTTCCTTCAGATACTTATCCAACTCCCTTTTGAAAGCAGTGTTTGAGTCTGCCTCCTCCCCCCTTTCAGGCCGTGCATTCCAGATCATAACCACTCGCTGCGTAAAAAAGTTTTTTTCTTACGTCGCCTTTGGTTCTTTTGCCAATCACCTTAAATCTGTGTCCTCTGGTTCTCGACCCTTCTGCCAATGGGAACAGTTTCCCTCTATCTACTCTGTCTAGACCCCTCGTGATTTTGAACACCTCTGTCAAATCTCCTCTCAATCTTCTCTGCTCCAAGGAGAATAACCTCAATCCCTCATTCCTGGAATCACTCGCGTAAATCTTTTCTGCACCCTCTCTAAGGCCTTCACAAATTTCCTAAAGTGCGGTGCCCAGAATTGGACACAGCACTCCAGTTGGGGCCGAACCAGTGTTTTATACAGGTTCATCATAATTTCCACACTTTTGTACTCTATACCTCTATTTATGAAGCCCAGGATCCCGTAAGCCTTTTTAACTGCTTTTTCAACTTGCCCTGCCACCTTCAACGATTTGTGCACCCCTTTTAGGATTGTACCATTTAGTTTATATGTCCTCTCCCCAGTCTTTCTACCAAAATGTATCACTTCACACTTTTCTGCGTTAAATTTCATCTGCCACATGTCTGCCCATTCCACCAGCCTGTCTATGTCTTGAAGTCTATCACTATGGTCCTAGGGAGCACCACTGTATACGTTCCTCCAGTCCGAAAAACAACCGTTCACCACTACTCTGTTTCCTGTTGCTCAGCCAATTTTGTATCCATGCTGCCACTGTTCCTTTTATTCCATGGGCTTCAACTTTGCTGGAAAGCCTATTATGTGGCATTTTGTCGAACACCTTTTGGAAATCCATGTACACTACATCAACTGCATTGCCCTCATCAACCCTCTCTGTTACCTCATCAAAGAACTCAATCGATTTGGTTAAACACGATTTGCCTTTAACAAATCCATGCTGGCTTTCCTTATCCAAGTGACTGTTAATTTTGTCCCTGATTACTGTTTCTAAAAGCTTCCCCACTACTGAGGTTAAACTGACTGGCCTGTAGTTGCTGGGTTTATCCTTACACCCTTTTTTGAACAATGGTGTAACATTTGCAATTCTCCAGTCCTCTGGCACCACCCCTGTATCTATGAGGATTGGAATATTATGGCTAGTACCTCCGCGATTTCCTCCCTCAATTCCCTCAGCATCCTAGGATGCATCCCATCCACTCCTGGTGATTTATCTACTTTAAGCACAGCCAGCCTTTCTAATACCTCCTCTTTATCAATTTTTATCCTATCAAGTGTCTCCACTACCTCCTCCTTCACTATGTCTATGGCAGCATCCTCTTCCTTGGTGAAGACAGATGCAAAGTACTTGTTCAGAGACAACAAAGATAGAGTTTAGTAAAGTGTAGACGCCGAGGTTTTTGTTAAATAATGAAGGGACTAGACTGTGTTTACGAAGACCAATTAATGCAATTGGATAGGTTAGGGAGGACCAGGGGTCACAATTTGAAGTTGTACAAGGCCAGATGGAGGTTAGAGGTCAGGAGGTGGCTCCTTTGTCAGAGGATAGTGGGCCTGTGGAACAGGCAGCTGGCTCGTGCGGTGGAGGCTGGCTCGCTGAATTCCTTTTGAGCTGGTTCTATTTCTGGCTGGGGCGGAGATCACCTGGTACAAGAGGGAGGTACCTGGGAATGTGAATGGGGGCCAGAGTGAACTCCTGGTCTAGTTTGATCACCTAAAAAGGTGGTCAGAGAGGAATTTCCCAGATTTGAAGAGGAGATGGTTCGGGTGCAGTCGAGGTACATTCCCACGAGGGGAAAGGTAGGGCAACTAAAGCCAGAGCTCCCTGGATGCTGAAGGAGTTAGCGAGTAGAATGAAGCAGAAAAAGGGTATGACAGATGTCAGCTCGATAATACAAGGGAGAATCAGGCTGAATATAAAAAGTACAGAGAAGTGAAAAAGGAAATAAGAGGGGAAAAGAGACAGTACGAGAATAAATTTGCCGCTAACATAAAGGGGAATCCAAAAGTCTTCTATAAGCATATTAACAGTAAAAGTGTTGTCAGAGGAGGGGTGGGGCTGATTAGGGACCAAAATGGAGATCTATTGGTGGAGGCAGAAGGCAAGGCTGAGGTACTAAATGAGTACTTTGCATCGGTGTTTACCAAGGAAGAGGACTTTGCCAAAGCTATAGTAAATGAGGAGGTTGCTGGGATACTGGATGAGATAAAAATAGATAAAGAGGAGATACTAGACAGACTGGCGGTAATTAAAGTGGTTAAGTCACCCGGTCCGGATGGGATGCATCCTAGGATGCTGAGGGAAGTAAGGGTGGGGTGGGGACAGGAGTGTTTACACTGTGATAAACAAGGCATCACGATTGTGTGGGACAGGCTGGATGGAGCAGAGCGTCTTTTCTCAATTGTTCGTACATTCAGCTAACTCAGCAGACCGGGAACTTTCTGATCTCTTCCCCGGTGTCAGCCCTGGCTCAGTGGACAGCTCTCTCGCCTCCAAGTCAGAAGGTTGTGGGTTCAAGTCCCACTCCAGAGACTGCAGCACAAAAATCTAGCCCGACACTCCCAGTGCAGTACGGAGGGTGCGCCGCACTGTCGGAGGGGCAGTACTGAGGGAGCGTCGCACTGTCGGAGGGTCAGTACTGAGGGAGCACCGCACTGTCGGAGGGGCAGTACTGAGGGAGCGTCGCACTGTCGGAGGGGCAGTACTGAGGGAGTGCCGCACTGTCGGAGGGTCAGTACTGAGGGAGCACCGCACTGTCGGAGGGGCAGTACTGAGGGAGCACCGCACTGTCGGAGGGGCAGTACTGAGGGAGTGCTGTACTGTCGGAGGGGCAGTACTGAGGGAGTGCCGCACTGTCGGAGAGGCAGTACTGAGGGAGCGCCGCACTGTCGGAGAGGCAGTACTGAGGGAGCGCCGCACTGTCGGAGGGGCAGTACTGAGGGAGCGCCGCACTGTCGGAGAGGCAGTACTGAGGGAGTGCTGCACTGTCGGAGGGGCAGTACTGAGGGAGCGCCGCACTGTCGGAGGGGCAGTACTGAGGGAGCGCTCCACTGTCGGAGGGGCAGTACTGAGGGATGAGACATTAAACTGGGGCCCCGTCTGCTCTCGAGTGGGAGTAAAAGTTCCCACGGCACTATTTTGAAGAAGAGCAGGAGAGTTCTCCCCAGTGTCCTGCCCAATATTTCTCTCTCAACCAACATCACTAAAACAGATGATCTGGTCATTATCACATTGCTGTTTGTGGGATCTTGCTGTGTCCAAATTGGCTGCCACATTTCCTACATTACAACAGTGACTACACTTCAAAAAGTACTTCATTGGCTGTAAAGCGCTTTGGGATGTCCTGAGGTGGTGAAAGGCGCTATAGAAATGCGAGTCTTTCTTTCCTCACTCAGTACCACATTGCGGTTGAACAACAAGAGTGAAAGTAAGTACTGGGCGGAATCATTCCAATAATAACACGTTAATTATTCATCTCGTCAAGGGACCGGGCAAGACCCAGGCTTGCCCAGACAGTCTGATAAGGAGGGCGTCAAGGGAGCGGAGTTTTGGACACGGTCTTTGCGATGACTTCCTCAGTGGGGGGGGGGGTCTGTGCACTCGGCCTGTGAAGGATGTGTTTACAGAGCGCTGACACTGCAACACTCCAACTTCAACCTTTGGAGTTTGCACCCTGCAACATTGGGAAACCGAGCCGAGCCTGTGCTGAACCCGAGGCCCCGTTCAGAGTGACCGAGATCCCATCCACTGGAAGCCTTTTAACCCTTCAAACGCTCCCCTGTAAACCACCCCCTCCCCCGCCCCCAGCCCATCAGCAGACGGATGCCGATTTCCCCCAATCGCCTCACTGCACACCACAGACCTGCGGAGACGCAGTCCATGGCCCAGAGTTAGTGGTTCCGAGCCGGAGGAATGAAACTTGGCTCAATGCCCCGGGGTTGGAGATAGAGAAGAGAATCATTAGCCAGGATGCCAGCCTCTGGTCGCTATCCCTGCTGCGAGTGGACGCTGGGGGAGGTCAGGCTCCTCTGTGCAAAAGAGCAATCAAAAAGCCTAAAAGAATGTCGGCCTTTATCTCGAGGGAGCTGGATTACAAAGTGATGCTTCAGTTATACCGAGCTCTGGTCAGACCCCATCTGGAGTCACTGTGTTCAGTTCTGGGCCCCGCACCTCAGGAAGGATATATTGGCCTTGGAGGGGGAGCAGCCCAGATTCACCAGAATGATACCGGGGCATTAAAGATCCCATGGCACTATTGGAAGAAGAGCAGGGGAGTTCTCCCCGGTGTCCTGGGCCAATATTTATCCCTCAACCAACATCACTAAAAACAGATTATCTGGTCATTATCACATTGCTGTTTGTGGGAGCTTGCTGTGCGCAAATTGGCTGCCACGTTTCCTACATTACAACAGTGACTACACTTCAAAAAGCACTTCATTGGCTGTGAAGCGCTTTGGAATGTCCGGAGGTCGTGAAAGGCGCTATAGAAATGCAAGTCTTTCTTTCTAAAAGGGTTAAATTATGAGGACAGGTTGCACAGACTGGGCTTGTATTCCCTCGAGTTTAGAAGATTAAGGGGTGATCTGATTGAGGTGTTTAAGATAATTAAAGAAGTTGAGAGGGTAGAGAGAGAGAAACTATTTCCTCTGGTGGGGGGAGTCCAGAACAAGGGGGAATAACCTTAAAATTAGAGCCAGGCCGTTCAGGGGTGATGTCAGGAAGCACATCTTCACACAAAGGGTGGTGGAAATCTGGAACTCTCTCCCCCAAAAAGCTGTTGAGGCTGGGGGTCAATTGGAGCTTTCAAGACTGAGATCGAGAGATGTGTGTTGGGTAAGGGTATCGCGGGATATGGAACCAAGGCAGGTAAATGGAGCTCACCCAAATTTCTCTTCAGGTGAAGGTATGGCCTCTCTCTGAGCCCAGGATCCATGGGCATTGGCTGCCCTCTGGTACCAAGGGGTCACGCTACATGTACAAGCCTGGACTGAGTGTGAGTGAGTGAGTGGCAGCAGGGGTCACTGGATAGAGACCGGGAACGAGGACCTTCCCTAACTTGGAGCTCGGAGGTCAATAGTGATTGACCAGCTCCTTCCCTGACGGAGGTCAGCTCACCCAGCACAGACCTGGGGTTGGACCTGGAACTCGGAGATCGGAAGTGTAGACTTCTAGTTCCCAAGGTCTCTGTAACCCCGAGCTCGACCTCCAGCCCCTGACCAACAACAACAACTTGCATTTATAGAAGAACGTAAAAATTAGGAGCAGGAGTCGGCCATTCGGCCCCTGGTGCCTGCTCCGCCATTCAATAAGGTGCGAGTCTAGGTGGGGTAGAGGAGCAAAGGGATCTCTGAGTACAAATACACAATTCACTAAAAGTAGCGACACAGGTTAACGAGGCCATAAAAAAAGCAAACCAAGCACTCGGGTTTATTTCTAGAGGTATAGATTTGAAAAGTAGTGAGGTTATGCTAAACTTGTATTGAACCTTGGTTAGACCACACTTAGAGTACTGCGTACAGTTCTGGTCGCCGTATTATAAAAAGGCACTGGAGAGGGTGCAGAGAAGATTTACAAGGATGATACCAGAACTGAGAGGGTATACATATCAGGAAAGGATGAACAGGCTGGGTCTCTTATCTTGAAAAAAGGCGGCTGAGGGGTGACCTAATAGAGGTCTTTAAAATTATGAAAGGTTTTGATAGAGTGGATACAGAGAGAGTGTTTCCACTTGTGGGGAAGAGCATAACTAGAGGCCATCAATATAAGATAGTCATCAAGAAATCAAATAGGGAATTCAGAAAAACTTCTTTACCCAGAGTGTGGTGAGAATGTGGAACTCGCTACCACAGGGAGTGGTTGAGGCGAATAGCAGAGATGCATTTTAGGGGAGGCTAGATAAACACATAAGGGAGAAGGGAATAGAGGGTTATGCTGATAGAGTTAGATGAGGAAAGATGGGAGGAGGCTCGAGTGGAGCATAAACGCCGGCATGGACTGGTTGGGCCGAATGGCCTGTTTCTGTGCCGTATATCCTATGTATGTATTCCTAAGTAAGATCATGGCTGATCTTCAACCTCAACTCATTTTCCCGCCCTATCCCCATATCCCTTGATTCCCCTAGAGTCCAAAAAATCTATCGATCTCGGTCTTGAATATACTCAAAGACTCAGCATCCACAAGCCCTCTGGGGTAGAGAATTCCAAAGATTCACAACCCTCTGAGTGAAGAAATTCCTCCTCATCTCAGACCTGAATGGTCGACCCCTTATCCTGAGACTGTGACCCCGCGTTCTAGACTCTCCAGCACCTTTAACGTAGTAAAACGTCCCAAGGCGCTTCCCCGGAGCGTAATCATACAGTTTTGGTGTCCATACTTAAGAAAAGACATACTTGCTCTCGAGTCAGTACAAAGAAGGTTCACTCGGTTAATCCCGGGGATGAGGGGGTGGACATATGAGGAGAGGTTGGATAGATTGGGACTCTACTCATTGGAGTTCAGAAAAATGAGGGGCGATCTTATTGAAACATATAAGATTGTGAAGGGGCTTGATCGGGTGGATGCGGGAGGATGTTCCCAAGGATGGGTGAAACTAGAACTAGGGGGCATAATCTTAGAATAAGGGGCTGCTCTTTCAAAACTGAGATGAGGAGAAACTTCTTCACCCAGAGGGTAGTAGGTCTGTGGAATTTGCTGCCCCAGGAAGCTGTGGAAGCTACATCATTAAATAAATTTAAAACAGAAATAGACAGTTTCCTAGAAGTAAAGGGAATTAGGGGTTACGGTGAGCGGGCAGGAAATTGGACATGAGGCTGAGTTCGGATCGGTCAGGGCCCTGTGGGTGGCGGAGCGGGCCCAGGGGCTGAGTGGCCTGGTCCTGCTCCTACTTCTTGTGTTCTTTAGATTTGAGGTTAGGATCAGATCAGCCATGATCTTATTGAATGGCGGAGCAGGCTCGAGGGGCCGATTGGCCTACTCCTGCTCCTATTTCTTATGTTCTTATTTAACACTGAGCCACATAAGGAGATATTAGGACAGATGAAGAGGTAGGTTTTAAGGAGCGTCTTAAAGGAGGAGAGAGAGGCGGAGAGGTTTAGGGAGGGAATTCCAGAGCTTAGGGCCCAGGCAGCTGAAGGCACAGGCCACCAATGGTGGAACGATTAAAATCGGGGGATGCGCAAGAGGTCAGAATTGGAGGAGTGCAGAGATCTCGGGGGGTTGTAGGGGCTGGAGGAGGCTACAGAGATAGGGAGGTGGTGAGGTCATGAAGGGATTTGAAAACAAGGATGAGGATTTTAAAAATTGAGGTGTTGCCGGCTTGGGAGCCAATGTAGGTCAGTGAGCACAGGGGGGATGGGTGAATGGGACTCGGTGCGAGTTAGGACACGGGCGGCCGAGTTTTGGACGAGCTGTGGTTTACGGAGGGCGGGACGACAGTAAAACCCAGGATTGAGAAAAAAACCATCATTCCATTCCTTCCACAGATCCAGTTATCGGACAGATTGTGAGTTCTATCCTCAACTCATTCAAATCCCCCAGGAAGGAACCAACACAGGCTGAACTGGAGAACCATCCCACCGACTCCCGCTCTCACTCGGTCCTTCCCAGGACGGGACAGTGGCTCTCCTCACCTCCCTCTCCCCTACAACACACGGGCGTTTAAGACCCAAGCTGGACTTGGCCTAAACACCAGCACCCCCCCCAGTTACCTCATCCTACACTTTCTCCTTCTAGCTTTGGTGTTCCTTGGCCCTACTGTGGGATATTTTCAATTAATAAAGAGTTCAAGCTCTCAGATGGACTGAAATTTCTCAAGACTGCAGGGCAGATCAGCAGAACATTAATCCAACCTCACCGCCCACACTTGCGTCTCTCACGTGATGCTGGATACCAGCACATTCCATCGCAACCTTCAAACCCATCTCAACCTCGAGCAATTTATAGACTCTGGTGTCTGCAGCACTCAGTAACCGTGGTCTCCGAGTCTCTCACGCAAACACTGCGCTGCCTCGTTCCAGTGGTAGGACAGACCAAAAACAAGAACCAGCTCCAGAAATGACTACAGGGGAAAGGCCCATTTACTCACCCGGTGTCATGTGGGTTAAGGGAAGGGAATGCCCAGCAACTTGCCTCCGTGGGCTGATGGGACAGTACTGTGAAGGAGTGGGAGTGAGTTACAGAGGAACAGGAGGAGTCCAATCAGCCACTCGAGCCTGTTCCGCCATTCTATTAGATCCTGGATGATCTGTATCTTAACTCCATCTATCCGCCTTGGTTCCGTAAACCTTAATACTCTTACCCAACAAAAATCTATCAATCTCAGTTTAGAAATTTCCAATTGACACCCCAGCTTTTTTGGGTGAGAGAGTTCCAGATTTCCACCACCCTTTGTGTGAAGAAGTGCTTCCTGACATCACCCTGAACGGACTGGCTCTAATTTTAAGGTTCTGCCCCCTTGTTCTGGACTCCCCCCACCAGAGGAAATAGTTTCTCTCTCTATCTACCCTATCAAATCCTTTAATCATCTTAAACACCTCGATTAGATCACCCCTTAATCTTCCAAACTCGGAAATACAAGCCTAGTCTGTGCAGCCTGTCCTCGTAATTTAACCCTTTTAGCCCCGGTATCATTCTGGTGAATCTGCGCTGCTCCCCCTCCAAGGCCAATATATGGTGCGGGGCCCAGAACTGAACACAGTGATTCCCGCTGGGGTCTGACCAGAGCTCGGTACAGCTGAAGCATCACTTCCTCCCCTCTGTATTCCAGCCCTCGAGATAAAGGCCAACATTCCATTATTCTTTTTAATTATTTTAACAGCAGAACTGCCAGAAGCTGAAACCTGCTGCAACAGGAGACTGAAGACTCCCTCAGGGACTGAGTGAAACCAACACCCCACCCTCCTAATGAGGGGAATTAGGCCAGTGTCAGCTTGTCTCAGCTGGCAGCACTCGGGCCTCCAAGTCAGGCTGTGGGTTCGAGCCCACAGCTCCGGTGCAGTACTGAGGGAGTGCTGCACTGTCGGAGGGGCAGTACTGAGGGAGCGCCGCACTGTCGGAGGGGCAGTACTGAGGGAGCGCCGCACTGTCGTAGGGGCAGTACTGAGGGAGCGCCGCACTGTCGGAGGGGCAGTACTGAGGGAGCTCGCACTGTCGGAGGGGCAGTACTGAGGGAGCGCCGCACTGTCGGAGGGGCAGTACTGAGGGAGTGCTGCACTGTCGGAGGGACAGTACTGAGGGAGCGCCGCACTGTCGGAGGGGACAGTACTGAGGGAGCGCCGCACTGTCGGAGGGGCAGTACTGAGGGAGCTCGCACTGTCGGAGGGGCAGTACTGAGGGAGCGCCGCACTGTCGGAGGGGCAGTACTGAGGGAGTGCCGCACTGTCGGAGGGGCAGTACTGAGGGAGCTCGCACTGTCGGAGGGGCAGTACTGAGGGAGCGCCGCACAGTCGGAGGGGCAGTACTGAGGGAGTGCTGCACTGTCGGAGGGGCAGTACTGAGGGAGCTCACACTGTCGGAGGGGCAGTACTGAGGGAGAGCTGCCTGGGTGTCCTTGTACATGAATCACAGAAAGTTAACATGCAGGTACAGCAAGCAATTAGTAAAGCAAATGGTATGTTAGCTTTTGTAACAAAAGCATTAGAGTATAAGAGTAAAAAAGTCTTACTACAATTATACAGGGCATTGGTGAGGCCACACCTGGAGTACTGTGTACATTTCTGGTCTCCCTACTCAAGGAAAGACATACTTGCCTTAGAGGGAGTGCAGCGAAGATTCACTAGATTGATTCCGGAGATGATGGGATTGTCATTTGAGGAGAGATTGAGTAGACTAGGCCTATATTCCCTAGAGTTTAGAAGAATGAGAGGTGATCGAATCGAAACATAAAATTCTTACAGGGCTTGACAGGGTAGATGCAGGGAGGATGTTTCCCCTGGCTGGGGAGTCGAGAACCAGGGGTCATAGTCTCAGAATAAGGGGTAGGCCATTCAGGACTGAGATGAGAAGAAATTTCTTCACTCAGAGGGTGGTGAATCTTTGGAATTCTCTACCCCAGAGGGCTGTGGAGGCTCAGTCATCGAGTATATTCAAGATAGAGGTCGGTAAGTTTTTGGGAACTAAGGGAATTAGGGATATGGGGATAGTGCGGGAAGGTGGAGATGAGGTAGAAGATCAGTCATGATCTTGTTGAATGGCAGAGCAGGCTTGAGGGGCCGAATGGCCGACTCCAGCTCCTATTTCTTATCTTCCACCCTTCCCTCACCTTCACATGGTCCATCTTAGACTCTTCCCTTCCCTCCCTCGACTTCTCTGTCTCCATCTCTGGGGATAGGCTATTGACAAACATTCACTATAAGCCCACTGACTCCCACAACTACCTGGACTACACTTCCTCCCACCCCGCTTCCTGTAAGGACTCTATTCCATTCTCCCAGTTTCTCCATCTCCGCCGCATCTGCTCTGACGATGCCACCTTCCATACTAGTGCTTCTGACATGTCTTCCTTTTTCCTCAACCGAGGATTCCCCTCTATTGTGGTTGACACGGCCCTCGACCGTGTCCGTTCTATTTCCAGCACTTCTGCTCTCACACCTTCCCCACCCTCCCGGAACCACAATAGGGTTCCCCTTGTCCTCACCTTTCACCCCACCACCTCCACATTCAACGGATCATCCTCCGCCATTTCCGCCACCTCCAGCGTGATCCCACCACCAAACGCATCTTCCCCTCACCTCCCCTTTCAGCATTCCGAAGGGACCGCTCCCTCCGCGACACCCTGGTCCACTCCTCTATCACCCCCAACACCCATTCCCCTGGCACCTTCCCGTGCAAGCGCAGGAGATGCAACACATGCCCTTTTACCTCCTCCCTTCCCACTGTCCAGGGCCCCAAAAACTCCTTCCAGGTGAAAGAGCGATTTACTTGTACTTCTTGCAATTTAGTATACTGTATTCGCTGCTCACGATGTGGTCTCCTCGACATTGGGGAGACCAAACGTAGATTGGGCGACCGCTTTGCGGAACACCTCCGTTCAGTCCGTAAGGGTGACCCTGAGCTTCCGGTCGCTTGTCACTTTAATTCTCCGCTTCACTCCCACTCTGATCTCTCTGTCCTCGGCCTATTACACTGTTCCAATGAAGCTCAACGTAAGCTCGAGGAACAGCACCTCATCTTTCGATTAGGCACTTTACAGCCTTCTGGACTCAACATCGAGTTCAACAATTTCACACTATAAACTCGGCCCCTATCCTTTTTTTTCCCCCATTTATGTTCAGTTTTTTTTCTCTCTCACATGGCAGCTGTCGATCATTCTGCCATTTACACTTCATCTAGAGCCATCTTTTGTTTCTTAACTTGTCCCATTACGGGAGTCACGGTGGCATAGTGGTTAGCACTGGTGCCTCACAGCGCCAGGGACCCAGGTCCGAATCCGGCCTCGGGTGACTGTCTGTGTGGAGTTTGCACATTCTCCCCGTGTCTGCGTGGGTTTCCTCCGGGTGCTCCGGTTTCCTCCCACAGTCCAAAGATGTGCGGGTTAGGTTGATTTGGCTATGATAAATTGACCCTTAGTGTTAGGGGGGATTAAATACGTGGGGTTACGGGGATAGGGTGGGATATGTGTCGGTGCAGGCTCGATGGGCCGAAATGGCTTCTATCTGCACTGTGGGGATTCTGTGATTACCATCTCCTTTTGCCTTGCACCATCTCTTAATGTTTCTTAACCTCTCCTGCCTTCCATCCTATCACAGACCTTCCCTTTTGTTCTTTCCTCCCCTCCCCCTCTCCCTGCCCCTGCACTTGCACTTGCTTAAAAACCTGTTCCATCTTCAACTTTTTCCAGTTCTGACGAATGGTCATCGACCTGAAACGTTAACTCTGTTTCTCTCTCCACAGATGCTGCCTGACCTGCTGAGTATTTCCAGCATTTTCTGTTTTTATTTCCTATTTCTTATGTTCTTATATTCAGACCCATCTTAATCTCTGCGCTCCTCCAATTCTGGCCTCTTGCGCATCCCTGATTTTAATCGCTTCTCCATTGGCGGCCGTGCCTTCAGCTGCCGAGGTCCTAAGCTCTGGAATTCCCTCCCTAAACCTCTCTCTCCTCCTTAAAACTGACCTCTTTGACCAAGCTTTTGGTCACCTGCCCTAATATCTCCTTATAGAACTTATAGAACATAGAAACTAGGAGCAGGAGTAGGCCATTCGGCCCGTCGAGCCTGCTCCACCATTCAATACGATCATGGCTGATCATCCAAATCCAGTACCCTGTCCCTGCTTTCTCACACAGAATCCCCATCGAGCCTGCACCGACACATATCCCACCCTATCCCCGTAACCCCACGTATTTAATTCCCCCTAACATATCCCTTCCTATCCTATCCCCGTAACCCCACATATTTAATCCCCCCCTAACACTAAGGGTCAATTTATCATAGCCAAATCAACCTAACCCGCACATTTTTGGACTGTGGGAGGAAACCGGAGCACCCGGAGGAAACCCACGCAGACACGGGGAGAATGTGCAAACTCCACACAGAGTGGCTCAGTGTCAAATTTTGTTTGATAATCGCTCCTGTGAATCGCCTTGGGACGTTTTACTATGTTAAAGACAGCGTATAAATGCAAGTTGTTGTTAGTCCAGCTGACCAGACCAGCGGTTCTGCTGTGGGAGAGTTTGCCTGGTGTCCTGGGCCAATGTAGGCCAGTGAGCACAGGGGGGGTGATGGGAGTTAGGACCCAGGCAGCAGAGTTTAAGATGAGCTGAAGTTTACGGAGGGTGGAAGATGGGAGGACGGCCAGAAGAACATTGGAATCGCCGTGTCCGGCGGTAACAAAGACATGGATGAGGGTTTCAGCAGCGGATGAGCTGTGGCCGGGGCGGAGACGGGTGAGGTTACAGAGGTGGAAACAGGCGGTCTTAGTGATCCCTCCCCTTAACACCTACCTGTTGGGACATGTACTGTCTTCACACAATCTACCACAAGCCAAGTACATCGAGTCCACAGCACAGAAACAGACCACTCGACCTAAACAGGTCCGTGCCGATGTTTATTCTCCACACGAGCCTCCTCCCAGCCCTCTTCATCTCACCCCATCCTTCGAATCCTTTCTCCCTCATGTGCTTATCCAGCTTCCCCTTGAACGCATCTCTGTTATTCACCTCAACCACTCCCTGTGGGAGCGAGTCCCACGCTCTCACTGCTCAAATTCGCAGGATTTCCCAAACCCAGTTACACCCATGTTTGGCTCACTAGCAAAGCTCTAACCCAAATCAAACCACAAATGAACCCAAATCAAAGAACAATGGCTTGTTCTGTTTGAGGTTTCTGGTCCTGGTGGTTTGAGAAAGGACCTGTTCTCGACCGAAATCCCAAATCAGCAACTCACGATATCTGAAAGAAAGAACTCGCCTTTCTCCAGTGCCTTTCACAACCTCGGGACGTCCCAAAGTGCTTTACAGCCAATGAAGTACTTTTTGAAGTGTAGTCACTGTTGTAATGTAGGAAACGCGGCAGCCAATTTATGCACAGCAAGCTCCCACAAACAGCAATGCGATAATGACCAGATCATCTGTTTTAGTGATGTTGATTGAGGGATAAATATTGGCCCCAGGACAGCGGGGAGAACTCCCCTGCTCTTCAAAATAGTGCCGTGGGATCTTTTGCGTTCACCTGAGAGCAGACGGGGCCTCGGTTTAACGTCTCATCCAAAAGATGGCACCTCCGACAGTGCAGCTCTCCCTCAGTACTGCCTCTCCGACAGTGCGGCGCTCCCTCAGTACTGACCCTCCGGCAGTGCAGCACTCCCTCAGTACTGACCCTCCAACAGTGCAGCACTCCCTCAGTACTGCCCCTCCGACAGTGCGGCGCTCCCTCAGTACTACCCCTCCGACAGTGCAGCGCTCCCTCGGTACTGCCCCTCCGACAGTGCGGCGCTCCCTCAGTACTGCCCCTCCGACAGTGCGGCGCTCCCTCAGTACTGCCCCTCCGACAGTGCAGTGCTCCCTCAGTACTGCCCCTCCGACAGTGCGGTGCTCCCTCAGTACTGCCCCTCCGACAGTGCAGTGCTCCCTCAGTACCGCACTGGAGTGCCAGTCTGGATTTTGTGCTCAAGTCTCTGGAGTGGGACTTGACCCCACGATCTTCTGACGCATGTTGCCTATCCTTCACGCCCCATAAACCCTTTGCGTTCTGCATATTCAATATAAGAACATAAGAACATAAGAAATAGGAGCAGGAGTAGGCCAATCGGCCCCTCGAGCCTGCTCCGCCATTCAATAAGATCATGGCTGATCTGATCCTAACCGCCAATCTACTATCTATCACAGAACCATCTCCTGCATCTAACAGAATTGCACACACGAAATAGGAGCAGAATCAGGCTACACAGTCCCTGGGCCCGCTCCACTACCCACAGGGCCATGACCGATCCGAACCTAGACTCATGTCCAAATTCCTGCCCGCTCCCCGTAACCCTTTATGCCCTTTACTTCTAGGGCATATAGAGCCTGGGAGCTAATTGCCATGGACTGTGCGTTTCAGAGGGGATTTGAGGGTGGCAGAAGAGCTGGGGAGTTCGCCCCAGTGTCCTGGGCCAATATTTATACCTCAACCAACATCATTAAAACAGATTATCTGGTCATTATCACATTGCTGTTTGTGGAACTTTATAGCCCTGTATCAATCCCCATCTAATCCCACTGCCCCGCTCTCTCCCCATAGCCCTGTATCAATCCCAAACTAATCCTACTGCCCCACTCTCTCCCCATAGCCCTGTATCAATCCCAAACTAATCCTACTGCCCCACTCTCTCCCCATAGCCCTGTATCAATCCTAAACTAATCCCACTGCCCTGCTCTCTCCCTATAGCCCTGTATCATACCCAAACTAATCCCACTGCCCCGCTCTCTACCCATAGCCCTGTATCAATCCCAAACTAATCCCACTGCCCCGCTCTCTCCCCATAGCCCTGTATCAATCCCAAACTAATCCCACTGCGCCATATCAATCCCAAACTAATCCCACTGCCCTGCTCTCTACCCATAGCCCTGTATCAATCCCAAACTAATCCCACAGCCCCGCTCTCTCCCCATAGCCCTGTATCAATCCCAAACTTTTTTTTAGAATCATAGAAAGTTACAGCACGGAAGGTGGCCATTTTGGCCCATCGTGTCCGCGCCGGCCAACAAAGAGCTATCCAGCCTAATCCCACTTCCCAGCTCTTGGCTCTGCAGTTTACAGCATCCCAAGTGCACATCCAAGTACTTTTTAAATGTGGTTAGGGTTCCTGCCTCTACCACCCTTTCAGGCAGTGAGTTCCAGACCCCCACAACCCTCTGGGTGAAGAAATTTCCCCTCAAATCCCCTCTAAACCTTCCACCAATTATTTTAAATCTGTGCCCCCTGGTTTTTGACCCCTCTGCTAAGGGAAATAGGTCCTTTCTATCCACTTTATCTATGCCCCTCATAATTTTTATACACCTCAATAAAGGTCTCCCCTCAGCCTCCTCTGTTCCAAGGAAAACAGACCCAGCCTATCCAGCCTTTCCTCATAGCTAAGATTCTCTACTCCTGGCAACAACCTTGTAAATCTCCTCTGCACGCTCTCTAGTGCAATCACATCGTTCCTGTAATGTGGTGACCAGAACTGCACGCAGTACTCTAGCTGAGGCCTAACTAGTGCTTCATACAGTTGAAGCATAACCCCCCTGCTCTTGTATTCTATGCCACAGCTAATAATAAAGCTTGTGATTTCAAATAAAACTGTTGGACTATAACTGGTGTTGTGCGACTTCTCACAGCTAATAAAGGCAAGCATTCCGTATGCCTTCTTAACCACCTTATTTACCTGGCCTGCTACCTTCAGGGATCTGTGGACATGCACTCCAAGGTCCCTTTGTTCCTCTACACTACTCAGTGTCCTATCATTTAATGTGTATTCCCTTTCCTTGTTAGCCCTCCCCAAATGCATTACCTCACACTTCTCCGGATTGAATTCCATTTGCCACTGTTCTACCCACCTGACCAATTTATTGATATCTTCCTGCAGTCTACAGTTTCCTTCTTCATTATCAACCACACAGCCGATTTTAGTATCATCTGCAAACTTCTTAATCATACCCCCTATATTCAAGTCTAGATCATTGATATATACCACAAAAAGCAAGGGACCTAGTACTGAGCCCTGCGGAACCCCACTGGAAACAGCCTTCCAGTCACAAAAACACTCATCAACCATTACCCTCTGCTTCCTGTCGCCGAGCCAGTTTTGAATCCAACTTGACACTTTGCCCTGGATCCCATGGGCTTTTAACTTTGTGACCAGTCTGCCATGTGGAACCTTATCAAAAGCCTTGCTAAAGTCCATATACACTACATCAAACGCACTACCCACATCTACCCTCCTTGTTACCTCCTCAAAACATTCAATCAAGTTTGTCAGACACGACCTTCCCTTAACAAATCCGTGCTGACTATCCTTGATTAATCCGTGTCTTTCTAAATGAAGATTTATCCTGTCATTCATAATTCTTTGCAATAATTTTCCCACCACTGAGGTTAGGCTGACTGGCCTGTAATTACTTGGCCTATCCTTTTCTCCCTTTTTAAACAAGGGTACCACATTAGCAGTCCTCCGGCACCACACCTGAAGCCAGAGAGGATTGAAAAATGATGGGCAGGGCCTCTGCAATTTTCTCTTTTGCTTCACTAATCCCACTGTCCCGCTCTCTCCCCATAGCCCTGTATCAATCCCAAACTAATCCCACTGCCCTGCTCTCCCCATAGCGCTGTATCAATCCCAAACTAATCCCACTGCCCCGCTCTCTCCCTATAACCCTGTATCAATCCCAAACTAATCCCACTGCCCCGCTCTCTCCCCATAGCCCTGTATCAATCCCAAACTAATCCCACTGCCCCGCTCTCTCCCCATAGCCCTGTATCAATCCCAAACTAATCCCACTGCCCTGCTCTCCCCATAGCGCTGTATCAATCCCAAACTAATCCCACTGCCCCGCTCTCTCCCTATAACCCTGTATCAATCCCAAACTAATCCCACTGCCCCGCTCTCTCCCCATAGCCCCGCATCAATCCCAAACTAATCCCACTGCCCCGCTCTCTCCCCATAGCCCTGTATCTTATCCATCTTTAAATATTTATCCAATTTTATCCTAATTTCAGGATGTCCCAAAGTGCCTCACGGCAATTGAAGAATTTTTGAAATGTAATCACTCTTGCAGGCAAAGCTTTCCATTCCAACAACTCTGTGTAAAGGCATTTTCTCGATCCTCTCCTCACTCGAGTGACAACTTAAAATTATTGACTCTTTGGCACAGACTCCTCAATAGTCTCACACTATTCACTCGATCAAAACGCTTTATAATTTTAAAAACCTCGATTAAATCTCCTCTCAGCCTTCGGTGGGCGCGCTTTCTTCATTTAAAAGCCGGTGAGCCAGCTGCATGGGGGCCTCCAGACTGCTGCGAGGCCTAAAGGGAACATCGGTCCCAGTATCTCAAGTCTCTGCTCGTAACTAGAGATTCCCTTCCAATCGCCCTGGTTAATCCACGCTGTGCGCGCGCTGTGGCTTTAATGCCCCTTCTATACTAGGATGAGGAATCCACACACGGTCCTCTGACTGTGGCCTCACCAATGTTCTGTTCAGTTTTGTACTCTGGATCTCTATTTATAAATCCCAAATTAGAAACATAGAAACATAGAATCTAGGAGCAGGAGTAGGCCATTCGGCCCGTCGAGCCTGCTCCACCATTCAATACGATCATGGCTGATCATCCAAATCCAGTACCCTGTCCCTGCTTTAATCCCCACAGTACACATATCCCACCCTACCCCCGTAACCCCACGTATTTAATTCCCCCTAACATATCCCATCCTATCCCCATAACCCCACATATTTAATCCCCCACTAACACTAAGGGTCAATTTATCATAGCCAAATCAACCTAACCCGCACATTTTTGGACTTTTTAAAAAAAGAAATGATTATTGCGGCTCACTTGCTGTTGCCGCTCCCATTACCCTGCCCAAGTCACCATGGGTCACGTCTGAACAATCCACCAATCGCAAACCTCCTCGTTGCCCCGTAAGAACGTCAATAGCCCTCACTGCCCCATGACCTCAGGGCATGGGCTTTCGGCCAATCAGTCGGGGCTCCTGATCACTCTGCACTGACCCCTGCTGGAAGGCGCGAGAACGACGCGGGGCAGGATCGGGCTCAGCTGTGACGCACCAACGCTTGAATAGCCCGACAGCCCTATTCATGTTCACACATGGTGGGGTGGGGGTATGAAATGGTTCCGGCGCAGGCCTCCCAACCCAAAGGACAATTAAAATTAAAGTGCGTAGCACTCGCACCTCTGGAGTCAGAAGTTCGTGGGTACAAGTCCCACTCCAGAGACTTGAGCCCATAATCCAGACCGACACTCCAGTGCAGTACTGAGGGAGTGCCGCACGGTCAGAGGGCCAGTACTGAGGGAGCACCGCACGGTCAGAGGGTCAGTACTGAGGGAGTGCCGCACTGTTGGAGGGTCAGTACTGAGGGAGCGCCGCACTGTTGGAGGGTCAATACTGAGGGAGCGCCGCACTGTCGGAGGGTCAGTACTGAGGGAGCGCCGCACTGTCGGAGGGTCAGTACTGAGGGAGCGCCGCACTGTTGGAGGGGCAGTACTGAGGGAGCGCCGCACTGTCGGAGGGTCAGTACTGAGGGAGCGCCGCACTGTTGGAGGGTCAGTACTGAGGGAGCGCCGCACTGTTGGAGGGACAGTACTGAGGGAGCGCCGCACTGTCGGAGGGACAGTACTGAGGGAGCGCCGCACTGTTGGAGGGGCAGTACTGAGGGAGCGCCGCACTGTCAGAGGGGCAGTACTGAGGGAGCGCCGCGCTGTCGGAGGGGCAGTACTGAGGGAGCGCCGCACTGTCGGAGGGGCAGTACTGAGGGAGCGCTGCACTGTCGGAGGGGCAGTACTGAGGGAGTGCCGCACCGTCAGAGGGGCAGTACTGAGGGAGCGCCGCACCGTCGGAGGGGCAGTACTGAGGGAGCGCCGCACCGTCGGAGGGGCAGTACTGAGGGAGCGCCGCACTTTTGGAGGGGCAATACTGAGGGAGCGCCGCACTGTCGGAGGGGCAGTACTGAGGGAGTGCTGCACTGTCGGAGGGGCAGTACTGAGGGAGCGCCGCACTGTCGGAGGGGCAGTACTGAGGGAGCGCCGCACTGTCGGAGGGTCAGTACTGAGGGAGCGCCGCACTGTCGGAGGGGCCAGTACTGAGGGAGCGCCACACTGTTGGAGGGTCAGTACTGAGGGAGCGCCGCACTGTCGGAGGGGCAGTACTGAGGGAGCGCCACACTGTTGGAGGGTCAGTACTGAGGGAGCGCCGCACGGTCAGAGGGCCAGTACTGAGGGAGCGCCGCACTGTCGGAGGATCAGTACTGAGGGAGCGCCACACTGTCGGAGAGGCAGTACTGAGGGAGCGCCGCAGTGTCGGAGGGTCAGTACTGAGGGAGCGCCGCACTGTCGAAGGGGCAGTACTGAGGGAGCGCCGCACTGTCGGAGGGGCAGTACTGAGGGAGCGCCGCAGTGTCGGAGGGGCAGTGCTGAGGGAGCGCCGCAGTGTCGGAGGGGCAGTGCTGAGGGAGCGCCGCACTGTCGGAGGGGCAGTACTGAGGGAGCGCCGCAGTGTCGGAGGGGCAGTGCTGAGGGAGCGCCGCACTGTCGGAGGGGCAGTGCTGAGGGAGCGCTACACTGTCGGAGGGGCAGTACTGAGGGAGCGCCGCACTGTCGGAGGGGCAGTGCTGAGGGGGCACTGCACTGTCGGAGGTGCCATCTTTTGGATGAGACTTTAAACCGAGGCCCCATTTGCCCTTCAGGTGGACGTAAAAGATCCTATGGCCACTATTTCGAAGAAGAGCAGGGGAGTTCTCCCTGGTGTCCTGGGGCCAATATTTATCCCTCAACCAACATCACTAAAAACAGATTATCTGGTCATTATCACATTGCTATTTGTGGGAGCTTGCTGTGCGCAAATTGGCTGCCGCATTTCCTACATTACAACACTTCAAAAAGCACTTCACTGGCTGTAGAATGCTTTGGGAGGTCCGGAGGTGGTGTAAGGCGCTGTATAGTTCCTTCTTTCGAATGTCCTTCAGGGAAGGGAAGTAGCTGACACACAACTCCAGCCCCACACTGTGTGGTTGACCTCTGACAAGGCCCAGTTGTCAATAGGGTGACTTTTTTTTTAATTAGTTCCTGGGTTGTGGGCGCTTCTGGCAGGGCCAGCAGTTATTGCCCATCCCTAATTACCCTCGAGAAAGTGGTGGTGAGCCGCCTTCTTAAGAACATAAGAAATAGGAGCAGGAGTCGGCCATACAGCCCCTCGAGCCTGCTCCACCATTCAATAAGCTGATCTTCTACCTCAACTCCACTTTCCTGCCCTATCTCCATATCCCTTGATTCCCCTAGAGTCCAAAAATCTAGCTATCTCAGCCTTGAATATACTCAAAGACTCAGCATCCACAGCCCTCTGGGGCAGAGAATTCCAAAGATTCACAACCCTCTGAGTGAAGAAATTTCTCATCTCAGTCCTTATCCTGGAGACTATGCCCCCTAGTTCTAGACACTCCAGCCAAGGGGAAACAACCTCTCAGCATCTACCCTGTCAATCCCCCTCAGAATCTTGTATGTTTCAATGAGATCACTTCTCATTCTTCTAAACTCCAGAGAGTATAGGCCCATTCTACACAATCTCTCATCATAGGACAGCCCTCTCATCCTAGGGATCAATCTAGTGAACCTTCGTTGCACCGCCTCCAAGGCAAGTATATCCTTCTGTAGATAAGGAGACCAAAATTGTGCCCAGTACTCCAGGTGTGGCCTCACCAAGGCCCTGTACAATTGTAGCAAGACTTCCTTACTCTTATGCTCCAACCCCCTTGCAATAAAGGCCAACATGCCATTTGCCTTCCTTATTGCTTGCTGTACCTGCATGCTAGCTTTTTGTGTTTCTTGCACGAGGACACCCAAATCTCTCTGAACACCAACATTTGAAAGTTTCTCACCATTTTAAAAATATTGTTTTTCTATTCTTTCTACCAAAGTGAATAACCTCACATTTCCCTACATTATATTCCATCTGCCACCTTACTGCCCACTCACTTAGTCTATCTATATCCCTTTGCAGACTCTGTGTTCTCCTCACAGCTTCCTGTCCCACCTAGCTTTGTATCGTCAGCAAACTTGAATACATTACACTCGGTCCCTTCATCTAGGTCATTAATATAGATTGTAAATAGCTGAGGCCCCAACACTGATCCTTGCGGCACCCCACTAGTTACAGCCTGCCAACCTGAAAAAGATCCGTTTATCCCTACTCTCTGTTTTCTGTCCGTTAACCAATCCTCTATCCATGCTACTATATTACCCCCAACCCCATGAGCCCTTATCTTGTGTAATAACCTTTTATGTGGCACCTTTATTGAATGCCTTTTGGAAATCCAAATAGACTACATCCACTGATTCCCCTTTATTTACCCTGCTAGTTACATCCTCAAAAAACTCTAATAAATTTGTCAAACACGATTTCCCTTTCATAAAACCATGTTGACTCGGCCTAATCATATTATGATTTTCTAAGTGCCCTGATACCACTTCCTTAATGGATTCCAGCATTTTCCCTGACGACTGATGTCAGGCTAACTGGCCTGTAGTTCCCTGTTTTTTCTCTCCCTCCTTTCTTGAATAGCAGTGTTATATTTGCTACCTTCCAATCCACTGGGACCATTCTAGAATCTAGGGATTTTGGAAGATCACAACCAATGCATCCACTATCTCTTCAGCCACCCCTTTTAGAACCCTAGGATGTAGGCCATCAGGTCCAGGGGAATTGTCGGCTTTTAGTCCCATTAGTTTCTCTAATACTTTTTCTCTACTTATATTAATTACGTTAAGTTCCTCACCCTCATTAGACCCTTGGTTCCCCACCATTTTCGGTATGCTTTTTGTGTCTTCTACTGAAGTACTTTTCATGTGTAGTCACTGTTGTAACATAGGAAACACGCCAGACAATTTGGACACAGCAAGCTCCCACAAACAGCAATGTGATAATCATAGAATAGAATCATAGAATAGTTCTGCCTGTCGAGCCGGCTCTCTGCAAGAGGAATCAGCTAGTCCCACTCCCCCGCCCTTTCCCTGTAGCCCTGTACATTTTTTTCCTTCAGGTTCTCATCCAACTCCCTTTTGAAAGCCGTGATTGAATCTGCCTCCACCACCCTTTCAGGCAGTGCATTCCAGATCCTAACCACTTGCTGCATAAAAAAGTTTTTCCTCATGTCACCTTTGGTTCTTTTGCCAATCACCTTAAATCTGTGTCCTCTGGTTCTCGACCCTTCCACCAATGGGAACAGTTTCTCTCTATCTACTCTGTCTAGACCCCTCATGATTTTGAACACCTCTATCAAATCTCCTCTCAATCTTCTCTGCTCTAAGGACAACAACACCAGCTTCTCCAGTCTATCAACATAACTGAAGTCCCTCATCCCTGGAACCAGTCTCGTAAATCTTTTCTGCACCCTCTCTAAGGCCTTCACATCCTTCCTAAAGTGCGGTGCCCAGAATTGGACACAATACTCCAGTTGAGGCTGAACCAGTGTTTTATAAAGGTTCATCATAACGTCCTTGCTTTTGTACTCTATGCCGTTATTTATAAAGCCCAGGATCCCGTATGCTTTTTAAACCGCTTCCTCAACCTGCCCTGCCACCTTCAATGATTTGTGCACATATATCCCCAGGTCTCTGTTCATGCACCCCATTTAGGATTGTACCCTTTAGTTTATATTACCTCTCCTTGTTCTTCCTACCAAAATGTATCATTTTGCACTTTTCTGCGTTAAATTTCATCTGCCACGTGTCCGCCCATTCCACCAGCCTGTCTATGTCCTCTTGAAGTCTATCACTCTCCTCCTCACTGTTCACTATACTTCCAAGTTTTGTGTCATCTGCAAATATTGAAAAGCAGTGGTCCTAGTACCGATCCTTAGGGAACACCACTGTATACCTTCCTCCAGTCTGAAAAACAACCGTTCACTACTACTCTCTGTTTCCTGTCATTTAGCCAATTTCGTATCCATGCTGCCACTGTCCCCTTTATTCCATGGGCTTCAACCTTTGGAAATCCATGTACACCACATCAACCGCATTACCCTCATCAACCCTCTCTGTTACCTCATCAAAAAACTCGATCAAGTTAGTTAAACACGATTTGCCTTTATCAAATCCGTGCTGGTTTTCCTTAATTAATCCACACTTGTCCAAGTGACTGTTAACTTTGTCCCTGATTATCGTTTCTAAAAGCTTCCCCACCACCGAGGTTAAGCCGACTGGCCTGTAGTTACTGGGTTTATCTTTACACACTTTTTTGAACAATGGTGTAACATTTGCAATTCTCCAGTCCTCTGACACCACCCCCGTATCTAAGGAGGATTGGAATATTATGGCCAGTACCTCCGCGATTTCCACCTTTACTTCCCTCAACATCCTAGGATGCATCCCATCCACTCCTGGTGATTTACATAGAAACATAGAAGATAGGAGCAGGAGTAGGCCATTCGGCCCCTCGAGCCTGCTCCGCCATTCAATGAGATCATGGCTGATCATCCAAATTCAGTACCCTGTCCCTGCTTTCTCCCCATATCCCTTGATCCCTTTAGCCTTAAGAAATATATCTAACTCCTTCTTGAATATATTTACTGACTTGGCCTCAACTGCCTTCTGTGGTAGAGAATTCCACAGGTTCACCACTCTCTGGGTGAAGAAATTCCTCATCTCAGTCCTAAATGGCTTACCCCTTATCCTTAGACTGTGACCCCTGGTTCTGGACTCCCCCACCATCGGGAACATCCTTCCTGCATCTAGTCTGTCTAGTCCTGTTAGAATTTTATGAGTTTCAATGAGATCCCCTCTCATTCTTCTAAACTCTAGCGAATACAAGCCCAATCGTCCCAATCGCTCTTCATACGTCATTCCTGCCATCCCAGGTATCAGTCTGGTGAATCTTCGCTGCACTCCCTCCATGGCAAGAACATCCTTCCTCAGATAAGGCGACCAAAACTGCACACAATACTCAAGGTGTGGTCTCACCAAGGCCCTGTACAACTGCAGCAAGGCATCCTTGCTCCTGTACTCAAATCCTCTCGCTATGAAGGCCAACATACCATTTGCCTTCTTAACCGCCTGCTGCACCTGCATGCTTACCTTCAACGACTGGTGCACTTCCCCTTTTCCCAATCTTTTGCCGCTCAGATAATAATCTGTCTTCCTGTTTTTGCCACCAAAGTGGATAACCTCGCATTTATCCACATTATACTGCATCTGTCATGCATCTGCCCAATCACCCAACTTGTCCAAATCATACTGAGTTTCTCTGCATCCTCCTCACAACACACACGCCCACTCAGCTTATCTACTTTAAGTACAGCCAGCCTTTCTAGTATCTCCTCTTTATCAATTTTTATCCCATCCAGTATCTCAACTACTTCCTCTTTCACTGTGACTTTGGCAGCATCTTGTTCCTTGGTGAAGACAGATGCAAAGTACTCGTTTAATACCTCAGCTATACCCTCTGCCTCCATGCATAGGACTCCTTTTTGGTCCCTAATCGGCCCACCCCTTCTCTTACTACCCATTTACTATTTATATGCCTATAGAAGACTTTTGGATTCCCTTTTATGTTAGCTGCCAGTCTATTCTCATACTCCCTCTTTGCCCTCTTATTTCCTTTTTCACTTCCCCTCTGAACTTTCTATATTCAGCCTGGTTCTTACTTGTATTCTCAACCTGACATCTGTCATACGCCCCTTTTTACTGCTTCATCTTACTCTCTATCTCTTTTGTCATCCAGGGAGCTCTGACTTTAGTTGCCCTACCTTTCCCCCTCGTGGGAATGTACCTCGACTGTACCCGAACCATTTCCTCTTTAAAGGCAGCGCACTGTTCCATTACAGTTTTGCCTGCCAATCTTCGATTCCAGTTTACCCGGGCCAGATCCGTTCTCATCCCACTGAAATTGGCCTTCCCCCAGTTAAACATATTTAATCTAGATTGCTCCCTGTCCTTTTCCATAGCTAATCTAAACCTTATGATACTATGATCACTGTTCCCTAAATGTTCACCCAATGACACTTGCTCCACTTGACCTACCTCATTCCCCAGAACCAGATCCAGCAAAGCCTCCTCCCTTGTTGGGCCAGAAACATACTGATCAAGAAAGTTCTCCTGAATACACTCCTGAAATTCTTCCCCCTCCCTGCCCTTTACACTATTACTGTCACAGTCTATATTAGGATAGTTGAAATCCCTCATTATCACTACCCTATAGTTCTTGCATCTCTCTGTAATTTCTCTGCAAATTTGCTCCTCTATATCGTTCCTACTGGTCTATAGAATACACCTAGTAGTGTAATGGCACCTCTATTAATTCCTCACTCTAGCCATATAGATTCTGTCCTTGACCCCTCCAGGACATCCTCTCTCTCCAGCACTAACATTCTCCTTAACCAATACTGCCACACCACCTCCTATCTTTCCTTCCCTATCTTTCCTGAACACCTTATATCCAGGGATGTTTAGTACTCAATCCTGCCCTTTTTTGAGCCAGGTCTCCGTTATCACCGCAACATCATATTCTCATAATGACCAGATAATCTGTTTCAGTGATGTTGATTGAAGGACACCGGGGAGAACTCCCCTGCTCTTCTTCCGATAGTGCCATGGGAACTTTTACATCCACCTGATAGAGCAGATGGGGCCTTGGTTTAACGTCTCATCCGAAAGACGGCCCCTCCAACAGTGCAGCATTCCCTCAGTACTGCCCCTCCGACAGTGCAGCACTCCCTCAGTACTGCCCCTCCGACAGTGCGGCGCTCCCTCAGTACTGCCCCTCCGACAGTGCAGCGCTCCCTCAGTACTGCCCCTCCGACAGTGCGGCGCTCCCTCAGTACTGCCCCTCCGACAGTGCGGCACTCCCTCAGTACTGCCCCTCCGACAGTGCAGCGCTCCCTCAGTACTGCCCCTCCGACAGTGCGGCGCTCCCTCAGTACTGCCCCTCCGACAGTGCGGCGCTCCCTCAGTACTGCCCCTCCGACAGTGCGGCGCTCCCTCAATACTGCATTGGGAGTGTCGGCCTGGCTTATGGGCTCAAGACTCTGGAGTGGGACTTGAACCCACAAGCTTCTGACTCGGAGGTGCGAGTGCTGCCCACTGAGCCACGGCTGACACGGGATGGGCAGTAAATGTGGCCTTGCCCACATCCCGAGGAGCCGAGCCATCTGGACAAGTGCTGCGATGAGCAAGACCCAGAATGTGAGAGAGGGGAGCCGCTCTGGAGTGGGCCATGGGGAAACGGCCATCCTCCATGGTGGAGTTGAGCAACCTCTGACACCCTCCTCACCCTCCAGCCCATCACCCGGTTGCTTCACGCAGCGAGATGTCGGAACTTGGATGTCGCAAGAGTTTCCAAACACACAAGGAACTGTGTCAGAGTTTCCTGGCTGGCAGGAGACGAGAGCCTGAGAGCATGAACAAAAAAAAAAGAGGAAGAGTAAATCTAATCAGGGATGAGGGGTGTGGGGTCGTCAGTCACGCACGGGCCCCGACCTTTCCTCATCCCAAACATGGCCATCCTCTCCCACTCTGGGACGTCCAATAGTGCCCTGGGATCTTTTACACACACCTGAGAACAGACAGGGTCTCGGTTTAACATCTCATCTGAAAGACCGCCCCTCCGACAGTGCGGCGCTCCCTCAGTATCGCACTGGGAGTGTCAGCCCGGATTTTTGTGCTCAAGTCTCATGGCGTGAGACTTGAACTCACAACCTTCTAACTCAGAGGCGAGGGTGCTGCCCACTGAGCCACAGCTGACACTGTATAGAAACTGTCTCACATTCAGGGTGTCTCACTCACTTTTTGCGATTGGTGCAGAACACGCAGCCTGAAACTTACAGTTCCGAAATTCCCTCTGCTTGACCTCAGACAACCTAGTCCTGCTGACCAGCAGTCTTAAAGACACCAGACACGTCACGCACATCAAATTAAAACCAAGCAACTCCACGGGAGGGCCGCTATCACAGCAAGAAATCCAGAGGCAGCGGGTACGGTCTCCCCGTCACTGACTGCGACGGAAAGGATTCAGGGTGGGTCCCTCAGTGCCGTCACTTGAGGAGAACTCACCAGAAATACTGACCCGCCCTTTCCCTCTTAGACAACAACGTTCATTTATACCACGTCTTTAACATAGTAAAACGTCCCAAAGCGCTTCACAGGAGCGTAAATCAGACAAAATTTGACACTGAGCCGCAAAAGGAGATATCAGGACAGGTGACCAAAAGCTATGTTTTAAGAAGCGTCTTAAAGGAGGAGAGAGCGGTGGAGAGGTTTAGGGAGGGAATTCCAGAGCTCAGGGCCCAGGCAGCTGAAGGCACGGCCGCCAATGGTGGAGCGATTAAAATCGGGGATGATCAAGAGGCCAGAATTGGAGGAGCGCAGAGATCTTGCGGGGTTGTAGGGCTGGAGGAGGTTACAGAGATAGGGAGGGGCGAGGCCATGAAGGGATTTGAAAATGAGGAAAAGACTTTTTTTAATTGAGGCGTTGCTGGACTGGGAGCCAATGTAGGCCAGCGAGTGACTCCACCCCACCCCGGACCGTGCCCATCCTGCACCCATGCATAGTGACTGATCTCCCTCGCCCTCTCGCTCCCTTCTCCCCCCCCCCCCCCCCCGTCATTCAAAAGATGTTGCAGCGAGTGTTAAAGTAATATTCTGGCCCCTTTAAGCAGTAAATATCACTGTCAAGAGTCACTTTAAACAGTGGTGAGCCCAGATTCCCAGCCTGATATCAAATTTACTGAATACAGAATTCACCGAGATCTCCCGAGGGGTGGGGAAAGAGAACTATTTTTTTGTTGGATGAAGAATGTTTTGTGTGTTCAGTGCCGGTGGGATTAGCACTAACACACAGTCTCAGCTGCAAACATGCCCAGCGCTTCCAAACAGTGAGCAGATCCTTAGGGGAAGGGAGGTCCCATCTCGCCCTCCAAATCAGACCCACACCCAACTCCTCGCACACTGAACCTACACATCTCGCTGAAGAAATGGCCCAGAAATCAAGAGTCTAGTGAGAGAGAGAGAGAGAGAGAGAGAGAGAGCGCGAGAGGGAGATAGAGAGAGAGAGGGAGATACAGAGAGAGTGGGACTGAGAGAGAGGGAGACAGAGAGAGAGAGAGAGAGATACACAGAGAGAGTGAGAGGGAGATACAGAGAGAGAGAGAGAGGGAAAGATAGAGATACAGAGAGAGAGAGAGAGATACAGAGAGATAGTGAGAGGGAGATACAGAGAGAGAGAGAGATACAGAGAGAGAGAGGGGGGAGAGAGAGAGATAGAGAGAGAGACACAGAGACAGAGAGAGGGACTGAAAGACAGAGAAGGGAGTGAGGGGGGGAGAAAGTGAAGGAGTGAGGGAGGGAGAGGAGAAGGAGGAAGGAGAGAGAAGGAGGAAGGAGAGAGAAGGAGGAGAGAGGAGGAGGAGGGAGGAGGAAGGAGGAGGAAGGAGGAGAGAGGAGGAAGGAGGAGAGAAGAGGAGGAGGAGGGAGGAAGAGGTTCAGGTTCACAGTCTCTGCTCCAGACTCTCAGCGGCCGCTTCAAAATGTCCGATGGAGGATCGGAGGGAACTGAGAGTCCAGAGCCCGGGGAGAGAGCCCAGAGCCCGGGCTCGACCTCTCCTCCCAGACTCAGACTCCCCACAAGACTCAGACTAACCCCCAGACTCTCCCCAGCCGCCAGCTCCTCTCCCGCGGCTCCGCGAAAACTTTTTCAAGAAAGGAAACTTTGGGAAAGTTGGTGCGAGTTTGCCGGCTCCCCCCGGGTCCCTCCGCCCGCCCCTCCCAACGCCAGGGGAACGCCGGGCGCGCCGGCGGCGCAATGTCAGCCTCACCTCGCATCTCCTCCGCTCTCACTCTGGCTGCCGATCGAGGAAGTGACCGCCCGACTCAGAGGAAGTTCAGTCAGTGACACCGACCAGGAAATGGCGAGGAGCCAAAAACCTCTTAAACGGGCAATTGGGGCTGGGTCTGTCTGGGACAAGCGGTCAGACAGGCGAACAACCCCTCCCGGATCATCATTCTCAATTCATCACTCTTTGATAATTCTCCCAAATCAATCTCCCCACATCCTCAATCCCAGATCATCAATTTCAAATCATTAATTTCAAAACATCAATTTCATATAATCAATTTCAAATTATCAATTTCAAATCATTAATTTCAAATCATCAATTTCAAATCATTAATTTCAAATCATCAATTTCAAATTATCAACAACTTAGATGATGTCATAGAAAGTCAGATATCCAAAAGTCTCGTTCGCCCATCACCCCCCCGGGCTCACTGACCTACATTAAATTAAGTTCACAATTTACATTAATGACCTGGATCAGGGAGTTGGATGCAGCATTTCCAAATTTGCAGACGACACTAAACTAGGAGGGGGGGTGGGCTCAGAGGAGGAGACCAGGAAGCTCCAGAGCGATTTGGACAGACTGGGTGATTGGGCGGATAAATGGCAGATGCACTATAATGTGGACAAGTGCGAAGTTATCCACCTTGGGTGCAGGAACGGGAGGGCAAATTATTATTTAAATGGCAATAAATTGGGAGAGGGGGAAGTACAGAGAGACCTGGGTGTTCTTGTACACCAGTCACTGAAGGCGAGCATGCAGGTGCAACAGGCGGTCAAGAAGGCAAACGGTATGCTGGCCTTCATAGCAAAAGGGTTGGAATACAGGAACAGGGATACCTTGCTGCAGCTGTACAGGGCACTGGTGAGACCACACCTCGAGTACTGTGTACAGTTTTGGTCGCCTCATCTGAGGAAAGATGTTCTTGCCATGGAGGGGGATGCAGCGGCGATTCACCAGGCTGATACCAGGAATGGCGGGATTGACCTATGAGGAGAGACTATGTAGTTTAGGGATGTACACACTGGAGTTTAGAAGATTGAGAGGGGACCTCATAGAAGTGTATAAAATTCTGACAGGTCTAGACAGACTAGATGCAGAAGGAATGTTTCCCTTGGCGGGTGAGAACAGAACTAGAGGACATAATTTAAGGATAAGGGCTAAACCATTTAGGACAGAAATGAGGGGGAATTTCTTCACTCAGAGGGTGGTGAACCTGTGGAACTCATTGCCACAGAGGGCAGTGTACGCCAGCTCATTAAATATATTTAAGAGGGAATTAGATATATTTCTACAGGCAAAAGGGGTTAAGGGTTACGGAGAGAAGGCGGGGACGGGATACTGAATTGGAGGATCAGCCATGATCTCATTAAATGGCGGAGCAGGCTCGAAGGGCCGGATGGCCTACTCCTGCTCCTATCTTCTATGTATCTATGTACATTGGCTCCCGGTCCGGCAACGCCTCGATTTCAGAATTCTCATCGTTGATTTCAAATCCCTGCATGGCCTCGCCCCTCCCTATTTCTGTAATCTCCTCCAGCCCCACAACCCCCCCGATATATCTGCGCTCCTCTAATTCTGCCTTCTTGAGCATTCCTGATTATAATCGCTCAACCTCTGGTGGCCGTACCTTCTGTTGCCTGGGCCCTAAGATCTGAAATTCCCTCCCTAAACCTCTCCACCTCTCTACCCCTCTTTCCTCCTTTAAGACGCTCGTTAAAACCTACCTCTTTGACCAAGCTTTTGGTCACCTGCTCTAATTTCTCCTCATGTGACTCATCCAGGCAAGTGGAGAGTATTCCAGCACACTCCTGACTTGTGCCTTGTAGATGGTGGAAAAGCTTTGGGGAGTTGGGCCTAGAACACTGCCCTGAGAACTCCTGCAACGATGTCCTGGGGCTGAGATGATCGACCTCCAACCACCACAACCATCTTCCTTTGTGCTAGGTATGACTCCAGCCAGTGGAGTGTTTTCCCCCTGATTCCCATTGACTTCAGTGTTACTAGGGCTCCTTGATGTCAAGGGAAGTCACTCTCACCTCACCCCTGGAATTCAGCTCTTTTGTCCATGCTTGGACCAAGGCTGTAATGAGGTCTGGAGCTGAGTGCTCCTGACAGAACCCAAACTGAGCATCGGTGAGCGGGTTATTGGTGAGTAAGTGCCGCTTGATAGCACTGTCGATGACACCTTCCATCACTTTGCTGATGATTGAGTGTAGACTGATGGGGCGGTAATTGGCCGGGTTGGATTTGTCCTGCTAGAGGTGCGGCTAGTTCTGGAGCACAAGTCTTCAGCACGATAGCCGGGATGTTGTCAGGGCCCATAATCTTTGCTGTACCCAGTGTGCTCAGCCGTTTCTAGATATCATGTGGAGTGAATCGAATTGGCTTCTGTGATGGTGGGGATCTCAGGAGGAGGCTGATATGGATCATCCACTTGGCACTTCTGGCTGAAGATGGTTGCAAACGCTTCAGCCTTGTCTTTTGCACTCGTGTGCTTTGCGCCGCTATCATTGAGGATGGGGATATTCATGGAGCTTCCAGAATGATACCCAGACTCCAAGGGTTAAATTACGAGAAGCGATTACACAAATTAGGGTTGTATTCCCTAGAATTTAGAAGGTTAAGGGGTGATTTGATCGAAGTTTTCAAGATAATAAGGGGAACAGATAGGGTAGATAGAGAGAAACTATTTCCGCTGGTTGGGGAGTCTAGACTAGGGGGCATCGTCTAAAAATTAGAGCCCGACCTTTCAGGAGTGAAATTAGGAAACACTTCTACACACAAAGGGTGGTAGAAGTTTGGAACTCTCTTCCACAAAGGGAAATTGCTGCTAGATCAATTGTTAATTTTAAATCGGAGATTGATAGCTTTTGTTAACAAACGGTATTAAGTGATATGGGCCAAAGGCGGGTATATGGAGTTAGGTCACAGATCAGCCATGATCTCATTGAATGGCGGAACAGGCTCGAGGGGTGAAATGACTTAATCCTGATCAATCTCCGATCTTTAATCTCCGATCAATCACCGATCCTCAATCCCCGATCGTCAATCTCAGATCAATCTCCGATCCTCAATCTCCGATCGTCAATCTCTGATCAATCTCGATCCTCAATCTCCGATCCTCAATCTCCGATTGTCAATCTCTGATCAATCTCAGATCGTCAATCTCAGATCGTCAATCTCCGATCGTCAATCTCCGATCATCAATCTCCGATCGTCAATCTCCGATCTTCAATCTCAGGTCAATCTCCGATCGTCAATCTCCGATCTTCAATCTCAGATCGTCAATCTCCGATCGTCAATCTCTGATCAATCTCCAATCGTCAATCTCCGATCGTCAATCTCTGATCAATCTCCGATCGTCAATCTCTGATCAATCTCCGATCGTCAATCTCCGATCGTCAATCTCCGATCGTCAATCCCCGATCGTCAATCTCCGATCGTCAATCTCCGATCGTCAATCTCAGGTCAATGTCCGATCGTCAATGTCAGATCAATCTCCTATCGTCAATCTCCGATCATCAATCTCCGATCGTCAATCCCCGATCGTCAATCCCCGATCGTCAATCTCAGGTCAATGTCCGATCGTCAATCCCCGATCGTCAATCTCAGGTCAATGTCCGATCGTCAATCCCCGATCGTCAATGTCCGATCGTCAATCTCCGATCGTCAATCTCTGATCATCAATCTCCGATCGTCAATCTCAGGTCAATGTCTGATCGTCAATCTCCGATCGTCAATCTCAGGTCAATCTCCGATCGTCAATCTCAGATCAATCTCCGATCGACAATCTCCGATCGTCAATCTCAGATCAATCTCCGATCGTCAATCTCTGATCGTCAATCTCAGATCAATCTCCGATCGTCAATCTGAGATCAATCTCCGATCGTCAATCTCCGATCGTCAATCTCCGATCAATCTCCGATCGTCAATCTCAGATCAATCTCCGATCGTCAATCTCAGATCAATCTCCGATCGTCAATCTCCGATCAATCTCCGATCGTCAATCTCAGATCAATCTCCGATCGTCAATCTCAGATCAATCTCCGATCGTCAATCTCAGATCAATCTCCGATCGTCAATCTCCGATCGTCAATCTCAGATCAATCTCCGATCGTCAATCTCTGATCGTCAATCTCAGATCAATCTCCGATCGTCAATCTCCGATCGTCAATCTCAGATCAATCTCCGATCGTCAATCTCCGATCGTCAATCTCAGATCAATCTCCGATCGTCAATCTCTGATCGTCAATCTCAGATCAATGTCCGTTCGTCAATCTCAGATCAATCTCCGATCGTCAATCTCAGATCGTCAATCTCAGGTCAATCTCCAATCATCAATCTCCGATCGTCAATCTCAGATCGTCAATCTCCGATCGTCACTCTCCGATCGTCAATCACCGATCGTCAATCTCCGATCGTCAATCTCAGATCGTCAATCACCGATCTTCAATCTCCGATCGTCAATCTCAGATCGTCAATCACGGATCTTCAATCTCCGATCGTCACTCTCCGATCGTCAATCTCCGATCGTCAATCACCGATCGTCAATCTCCGATCGTCAATCTTAGATCGTCAATCACCGATCGTCAATCTCCGATCGTCACTCTCCGATCGTCAATCTCCGATCGTCAATCACCGATCGTCAATCTCCGATCGTCAATCTCAGATCGTCAATCTCAGATCGTCAATCTCAGATCGTCAATCTCCGATCGTCAATCTCAGATCGTCAATCTCAGATCTTCAATCTCCGATCCCCAATCTCCGAGCGTCAATCTCAGATCAATCTCCGATCGTCAATCTCCAATCGTCAATCACCGATCTTCAATCTCCGATCTTCAATCTCCGATCGTCAATCACCGATCTTCAATCTCCGATCGTCAATCACCGATCTTCAATCACCGATCTTCAATCTCCGATCGTCAATCTCCGATCGTCAATCTCAGATCGTCAATCTCAGATCGTCAATCTCTGATCGTCAATCTCAGATCGTCAATCTCAGATCTTCAATCTCCGATCCTCAATCTCCGAGCGTCAATCTCAGATCAATCTCCGATCGTCAATCTCCAATCGTCAATCACTGATCTTCAATCTCCGATCTTCAATCTCCGATCGTCAATCACCGATCTTCAATCTCCGATCGTCAATCTCCGATCGTCAATCACCGATCTTCAATCACCGATCTTCAATCTCCGATCGTCAATCACCGATCTTCAATCACCGATCTTCAATCTCCGATCGTCAATCACCAATCTTCAATCTCCGATCGTCAATCACCGATCTTCAATCTCCGATCGTCAATCTCCTATCGTCAATCACCGATCTTCAATCTCCGATCGTCAATCTCCTATCGTCAATCACCGATCTTTAATCTCCGATCGTCAATCTCCAATCTTCAATCTCTGATCTTCAATCTCCGATCTTCAATCTCCGATCGTCAATCTCCGATGGTCAATCTCAGATCGTTAATCTCCGATGGTCAATCTCAGGTCAATCTCCGATCGTCAATCTCCGATCGTCAATCTCAGATCAATCTCCGATCGTTAATGTCCGATCGTCAATCTCCAATCGTCAATCTCCGATAGTCAATCTCAGATCAATCTCCGATCGTTAATGTCCGATCGTCAATCTCCGAGCGTCAATCTCAGATCAATCTCCGATCGTCAATCTCAGGTCAATCTCCGATCGTCAATCTCAGGTCAATCTCCGATCGTCAATCTCAGGTCAATTTCCAATCGTCAATCTCAGATCAATCTCCGATCGTTAATGTCCGATCGTCAATCTCCGATCGTCAATCTCAGATCAATCTCCGATCGTCAATCTCCGGTCAATCTCCAATCGTCAATCTCCGATCCTCAAACTCCGATCCTCAATCTCCGATCGTGAATCGCAGATCCTCAATCTCCGATCGTCAATCTCCGATCGTCAATCTCCGATCGTCAATCTCCGATCCTCAAACTCCGATCCTCAATCTCCGATCGTGAATCGCAGATCCTCAATCTCCGATCGTCAATCTCCGATCGTGAATCTCCGATCGTCAATCTCCGATCCTCAAACTCCGATCCTCAATCTCCGATCGTGAATCGCAGATCCTCAATCTCCAATCGTCAATCTCAGATCGTGAATCTCCGATCGTCAATCTCCGATCCTCAATCTCCGACCATCAATCTTCGATCGGCAATCTCTGATCATCAATATCCGATCATCAATCTCCGATCCTCAATCTTACGATCGTCAATCTCAGATCAATCTCCAATCGTCAATCTCCGATCGTCAATCTCAGGTCAATCTCCAATCGTCAATGTCCAATCGTCAATCTCTTGATCATCAATCTCAGATCAATCTCGGTTCGTCAATGTCCGATCGTCAATCTCAGATCAATCTCTGATCGTCAATCTCCGATTGTCAATCTTCGATCGTCAGTCTCCGATCGTCAATCTCCGATCGTCAATCTCCGATCGTCAATCACTGATCGTCAATCTCTGATTCGTCAATCTCCGATCATCAATCTCCGATTTGTCAATCTCCGATCGTCAATCTCCGATCGTCAATCTCCGATTCGTCAATCTCCGATCGTCAATCACCGATCGTCAATCACTGATCGTCAATCTCCGATCGTCAATTTCAGATCGTCAATTTCAGATCGTCAACCTCTGATCAATCACCGATCGTCAATCTCCGATCTTCAATCTCCGATCGTCAATCTCCCATTCGTCAATCACTGATCGTCAATCTCTGATCGTCAATCTCCGATCGTCAATCTCCGGTCTTCAATCTCCGATGTTCCATCTCCGATCGTCAATCTCCGATCGTCAATCTCCGATCGTCAATCGCCAATCTTCAATCTCCGATCATCAATCTCCGATTGTCAATCTCCAATCTTCAATCTCCGACCGTCAATCTCTGATCGTCAATCTCCGATTGTCGATCTCAGATCGTCAATCTCAGATCGTCAATCTCCGATCGTCAATCTCCGGTCTTCAATCTCCGATGTTCCATCTCCGATCGTCAATCTCCGATCGTCAATCTCCGATCGTCAATCGCCAATCTTCAATCTCCGATCAATCTCCGATCATCAATCTCCGATCGTCAATCTCCAATCTTCAATCTCCGACCATCAATCTCTGATCGTCAATCTCCGATCGTCGATCTCCGATCGTCAATCACCAATCTTCAATCTCAGATCGTCAATCTCTGATCTTCAAGCTCCGATCGTCAATCACCGATCTTCAATCTCCGATCTTCAATCACCGATCGTCAATCTCCTATCGTCAATCTCTGATCTTCAAGCTCCGATCGTCAATCACCGATCTTCAATCTCCGATCTTCAATCACCGTTCGTCAATCTCCTATCGTCAATCTCAGATCTTCAATCACCGATCGTCAATCACCGATCTTCAATCACCGATCGTCAATCACCGATCTTCAATCTCTGATCGTCAATCACCGATCTTCAATCTCCGATCGTCAATCACCGATCGTCAATCTCTGATCGTCGATCTCCGATCGTCAATCACCGATCTTCAATCTCCGATCGTCAATCTCCGATCGTCAATCACCGATCTTCAATCTCCGATCTTAAATCACCGATAGTCAATCTCCTATCGTCAATCTCAGATCTTCAATCTCCGATCGTCAAACTCCGATCTTCAATCTCCGATCGTCAATCTCCGATTCGTCAATCTCCGATCGTCAATCACCGATCGTCAATCACTGATCGTCAATCTCCGATCGTCAATTTCAGATCGTCAATTTCAGATCGTCAATTTCAGATCGTCAACCTCTGATCAATCTCCGATCGTCAATCTCCGATCTTCAATCTCCGATCGTCAATCTCCCATTCGTCAATCACTGATCGTCAATCTCTGATCGTCAATCTCCGATCGTCAATCTCCGGTCATCAATCTCCGATGTTCCATCTCCAATCGTCAATCTCCGATGTTCCATCTCCGAGCGTCAATCTCCGATCTTCAATCTCCGATCGTCAATCTCCCATTCGTCAATCACTGATCGTCAATCTCTGATCGTCAATCTCCGATCGTCAATCTCCGGTCTTCAATCTCCGATGTTCCATCTCCGATCGTCAATCTCCGATCGTCAATCTCCAATCGTCAATCTCCCATTCGTCAATCTCTGATCGTCAATCTCCGATCGTCAATCTCCGGTCTTCAATCTCCGATGTTCCATCTCCGATCGTCAATCTCCGATCGTCAATCTCCAATCGTCAATCTCCCATTCGTCAATCACTGATCGTCAATCTCTGATCGTCAATCTCCGATCGTCAATCTCCGGTCTTCAATCTCCGATGTTCCATCTCCGATCGTCAATCTCCGATCGTCAATCTCCGATCGTCAGTCGCCAATCTTCAATCTCCGATCAATCTCCGATCATCAATCTCCGATCGTCAATCTCCAATCTTCAATCTCCGACCGTCAATCTCTGATCGTCAATCTCCGATCGTCGATCTCCGATCGTCAATCACCAATCTTCAATCTCCGATCTTCAATCTCCGATCTTCAATCACCGATCGTCAATCTCCTATCGTCAATCTCAGATCTTCAATCTCCAATCGTCAATCACCGATCTTCAATCTCCAATCGTCAATCACCGATCTTCAATCTCCGATCGTCGATCTCCGATCGTCAATCACTGATCTTCACTCTCCGATCGTCAATCTCCGATCGTCAATCACCGATCTTCAATCTCCAATCTTAAATCACCGATCGTCAATCTCCTATCGTCAATCTCAGATCTTCAATCTCCGATCGTCAATCTCCGATTCGTCAATCTCCGATCGTCAATCACCGATCGTCAATCACTGATCGTCAATCTCCGATCGTCAATTTCAGATCGTCAATTTCAGATCCTCAAACTCTGATCAATCACCGATCGTCAATCTCCGATCTTCAATCTCCGATCGTCAATCTCAGATCGTCAATTTCAGATCTTCAATCTCCGATCCTCAATCTCCGAGCGTCAATCTCAGATCAATCTCCGATCATCAAAACTCCAATCGTCAATCACCGATCTTCAATCTCCGATCTTCAATCTCCGATCGTCAATCACCGATCTTCAATCACCGATCTTCAATCACCGATCTTCAATCACCGATCGTCAATCACCGATCTTCAATCTCCGATCGTCGATCTCCGATCGTCAATCACTGATCTTCAATCTCCGATCGTCAATCTCCGATCGTCAATCACCGATCTTCAATCTCCAATCTTAAATCACCGATCGTCAATCTCCTATCGTCAATCTCAGATTTTCAATCTCCGATCGTCAATCTCCGATTCGTCAATCTCCGATCGTCAATCACCGATCGTCAATCACTGATCGTCAATCTCCGATCGTCAATTTCAGATCGTCAATTTCAGATCGTCAACCTCTGATCAATCACCGATCGTCAATCTCCGATCTTCAATCTCCGATCGTCAATCTCCCATTCGTCAATCACTGATCGTCAATCTCTGATCGTCAATCTCCGATCGTCAATCTCCGGTCTTCAATCTCCGATCTTCAATCATCGATCTTCAATCTCCGATCGTCAATCACCGATCTTCAATCACCGATCTTCAATCTCCGATCGTCAATCACCAATCTTCAATCTCCGATCGTCAATCACCGATCTTCAATCTCCGATCGTCAATCTCCTATCGTCAATCACCGATCTTCAATCTCCGATCGTCAATCTCCTATCTGCAATCTCTGATCTTCAATCTCCGATCTTCAATCTCCGATGGTCAATCTCCGATGGTCAATCTCAGATCGTCAATCTCCGATGGTCAATCTCAGGTCAATCTCCGATCGTCAATCTCCGATCGTCAATCTCAGATCAATCTCCGATCGTTAATGTCCGATCGTCAATCTCCAATCGTCAATCTCCGATCGTCAATCTCCGATAGTCAATCTCAGATCAATCTCCGATCGTTAATGTCCGATCGTCAATCTCCAATCGTCAATCTCAGATCAATCTCCGATCGTCAATCTCAGGTCAATCTCCGATCGTCAATCTCAGGTCAATCTCCAATCGTCAATCTCAGATCAATCTCCGATCGTTAATGTCCGATCGTCAATCTCCGATCGTCAATCTCAGATCAATCTCCGATCGTCAATCTCCGATTAATCTCCGATCGTCAATCTCCGATCCTCAAACTCCGATCCTCAATCTCCGATCGTGAATCGCAGATCCTCAATCTCCGATCGTCAATCTCCGATCGTGAATCTCCGATCGTCAATCTCCGATCCTCAAACTCCGATCCTCAATCTCCGATCGTGAATCGCAGATCCTCAATCTCCAATCGTCAATCTCAGATCGTGAATCTCCGATCGTCAATCTCCGATCCTCAATCTCCGACCGTCAATCTTCGATCGGCAATCTCTGATCATCAATCTCCGATCGTCAATCTCCGATCCTCAATCTTACGATCGTCAATCTCAGATCAATCTCCAATCGTCAATCTCAGGTCAATCTCCAATCGTCAATGTCCAATCGTCAATCTCTTGATCATCAATCTCAGATCAATCTCCGATCGTCAATGTCCGATCGTCAATCTCAGATCAATCTCCGATCGTCAATCTCCGATCGTCAATCTCAGATCAATCTCCGATCGTCAATCTCCGATCGTCAATCTTCGATCGTCAATGTCCGATCGTCAGTCTCCGATCGTCAATCTCCGATCGTCAATCTCCGATTCGTCAATCTCCGATCGTCAATCTCCGATCTTCAATCTCCGATCGTCAATCTCCGATCTTCAATCTCCGATCTTCAATCTCCGATTCGTCAATCTCCGATCGTCAATCACCGATCGTCAATCACCGATCGTCAATCTCCGATCGTCAATCTCAGATCGTCAATCACCGATCTTCAATCTGCGATCGTCAATCTCAGATCGTCAATCACCGATATTCAATCTCCGATCGTCACTCTCCGATCGTCAATCTCCGATCGTCAATCACCGATCGTCAATCTCCGATCGTCAATCTCAGATCGTCAATCACCGATCTTCAATCTCCGATCGTCACTCTCCGATCGTCAATCTCCGATCGTCAATCACCGATCGTCAATCTCCGATCGTCAATCTCAGATCGTCAATCTCAGATCGTCAATCTCCGATCGTCAATCTCAGATCGTCAATCTCAGATCTTCAATCTCCGATCCTCAATCTCCGAGCGTCAATCTCAGATCAATCTCCGATCGTCAAACTCCAATCGTCAATCACCGATCTTCAATCTCCGATCTTCAATCTCCGATCGTCAATCACCGATCTTCAATCACCGATCTTCAATCACCGATCTTCAATCACCGATCGTCAATCACCGATCTTCAATCTCCGATCGTCGATCTCCGATCGTCAATCACTGATCTTCAATCTCCGATCGTCAATCTCCGATCGTCAATCACCGATCTTCAATCTCCAATCTTAAATCACCGATCGTCAATCTCCTATCGTCAATCTCAGATCTTCAATCTCCGATCGTCAATCTCCGATTCGTCAATCTCCGATCGTCAATCACCGATCATCAATCACTGATCGTCAATCTCCGATCGTCAATTTCAGATCGTCAATTTCAGATCTTCAATCTCCGATCCTCAATCTCCGAGCGTCAATCTCAGATCAATCTCCGATCGTCAAACTCCAATCGTCAATCACCGATCTTCAATCTCCGATCTTCAATCTCCGATCGTCAATCACCGATCTTCAATCACCGATCTTCAATCACCGATCGTCAATCACCGATCTTCAATCTCCGATCGTCGATCTCCGATCGTCAATCACTGATCTTCAATCTCCGATCGTCAATCTCCGATCGTCAATCACCGATCTTCAATCTCCAATCTTAAATCACCGATCGTCAATCTCCTATCGTCAATCTCAGATCTTCAATCTCCGATCGTCAATCTCCGATTCGTCAATCTCCGATCGTCAATCACCGATCGTCAATCACTGATCGTCAATCTCCGATCGTCAATTTCAGATCGTCAATTTCAGATCGTCAACCTCTGATCAATCACCGATCGTCAATCTCCGATCTTCAATCTCCGATCGTCAATCTCCCATTCGTCAATCACTGATCGTCAATCTCTGATCGTCAATCTCCGATCGTCAATCTCCGGTCTTCAATCTCCGATCTTCAATCATCGATCTTCAATCTCCGATCGTCAATCACCGATCTTCAATCACCGATCTTCAATCTCCGATCGTCAATCACCAATCTTCAATCTCCGATCGTCAATCACCGATCTTCAATCTCCGATCGTCAATCTCCTATCGTCAATCACCGATCTTCAATCTCCGATCGTCAATCTCCTATCTGCAATCTCTGATCTTCAATCTCCGATCTTCAATCTCCGATGGTCAATCTCCGATGGTCAATCTCAGATCGTCAATCTCCGATGGTCAATCTCAGGTCAATCTCCGATCGTCAATCTCCGATCGTCAATCTCAGATCAATCTCCGATCGTTAATGTCCGATCGTCAATCTCCAATCGTCAATCTCCGATCGTCAATCTCCGATAGTCAATCTCAGATCAATCTCCGATCGTTAATGTCCGATCGTCAATCTCCAATCGTCAATCTCAGATCAATCTCCGATCGTCAATCTCAGGTCAATCTCCGATCATCAATCTCAGGTCAATCTCCAATCGTCAATCTCAGATCAATCTCCGATCGTTAATGTCCGATCGTCAATCTCCGATCGTCAATCTCAGATCAATCTCCGATCGTCAATCTCCGATTAATCTCCGATCGTCAATCTCCGATCCTCAAACTCCGATCCTCAATCTCCGATCGTGAATCGCAGATCCTCAATCTCCGATCGTCAATCTCCGATCGTGAATCTCCGATCGTCAATCTCCGATCCTCAAACTCCGATCCTCAATCTCCGATCGTGAATCGCAGATCCTCAATCTCCAATCGTCAATCTCAGATCGTGAATCTCCGATCGTCAATCTCCGATCCTCAATCTCCGACCGTCAATCTTCGATCGGCAATCTCTGATCATCAATCTCCGATCGTCAATCTCCGATCCTCAATCTTACGATCGTCAATCTCAGATCAATCTCCAATCGTCAATGTCCAATCGTCAATCTCTTGATCATCAATCTCAGATCAATCTCCGATCGTCAATGTCCGATCGTCAAACTCAGATCAATCTCCGATCGTCAATCTCCGATCGTCAATCTCAGATCAATCTCCGATCGTCAATCTCCGATCGTCAATCTTCGATCGTCAATGTCCGATCGTCAGTCTCCGATCGTCAATCTCCGATCGTCAATCTCCGATTCGTCAATCTCCGATCGTCAATCTCCGATCTTCAATCTCCGATCGTCAATCTCCGATCTTCAATCTCCGATCTTCAATCTCCGATCTTCAATCTCCGATTCGTCAATCTCCGATCGTCAATCACCGATCGTCAATCACCGATCGTCAATCTCCGATCGTCAATCTCAGATCGTCAATCACCGATCTTCAATCTCCGATCGTCAATCGCAGATCGTCAATCACCGATATTCAATCTCCGATCGTCACTCTCCGATCGTCAATCTCCGATCGTCAATCACCGATCGTCAATCTCCGATCGTCAATCTCAGATCGTCAATCACCGATCTTCAATCTCCGATCGTCACTCTCCGATCGTCAATCTCCGATCGTCAATCACCGATCGTCAATCTCCGATCGTCAATCTCAGATCGTCAATCTCAGATCGTCAATCTCCGATCGTCAATCTCAGATCGTCAATCTCAGATCTTCAATCTCCGATCCTCAATCTCCGAGCGTCAATCTCAGATCAATCTCCGATCGTCAAACTCCAATCGTCAATCACCGATCTTCAATCTCCGATCTTCAATCTCCGATCGTCAATCACCGATCTTCAATCACCGATCTTCAATCACCGATCTTCAATCACCGATCGTCAATCTCCGATCGTCAATCTCAGATCGTCAATCTCAGATCGTCAATTTCCGATCGTCAATCTCAGATCGTCAATCTCAGATCTTCAATCTCCGATCCTCAATCTCCGAGCGTCAATCTCAGATCAATCACCGATCGTCAATCTCCAATCGTCAATCACCGATCGTCAATCTCCGATCTTCAATCTCCGATCGTCAATCTCCCATTCGTCAATCACTGATCGTCAATCTCTGATCGTCAATCTCCGATCGTCAATCTCCGGTCTTCACTCTCCGATGTTCCATCTCCGATCGTCAATCTCCGATCGTCAATCTCCAATCGTCAATCTCCCATTCGTCAATCACTGATCGTCAATCTCTGATCGTCAATCTCCGATCGTCAATCTCCGGTCTTCAATCTCCGATGTTCCATCTCCGATCGTCAATCTCCGATCGTCAATCTCCGATCGTCAGTCGCCAATCTTCAATCTCCGATCAATCTCCGATCATCAATCTCCGATCGTCAATCTCCAATCTTCAATCTCCGACCGTCAATCTCTGATCGTCAATCTCCGATCGTCGATCTCCGATCGTCAATCACCAATCTTCAATCTCCGATCTTCAATCTCCGATCTTCAATCACCGATCGTCAATCTCCTATCGTCAATCTCAGATCTTCAATCTCCAATCGTCAATCACCGATCTTCAATCTCCAATCGTCAATCACCGATCTTCAATCTCCGATCGTCGATCTCCGATCGTCAATCATTGATCTTCAATCTCCGATCGTCAATCTCCGATCGTCAATCACCGATCTTCAATCTCCAATCTTAAATCACCGATCGTCAATCTCCTATCGTCAATCTCAGATCTTCAATCTCCGATCGTCAATCTCCGATTCGTCAATCTCCGATCGTCAATCACCGATCGTCAATCACTGATCGTCAATCTCCGATCGTCAATTTCAGATCGTCAATTTCAGATCGTCAACCTCTGATCAATCACCGATCGTCAATCTCCGATCTTCAATCTCCGATCGTCAATCTCCCATTCGTCAATCACTGATCGTCAATCTCTGATCGTCAATCTCCGATCGTCAATCTCCGGTCTTCAATCTCCGATCTTCAATCATCGATCTTCAATCTCCGATCGTCAATCACCGATCTTCAATCACCGATCTTCAATCTCCGATCGTCAATCACCAATCTTCAATCTCCGATCGTCAATCACCGATCTTCAATCTCCGATCGTCAATCTCCTATCGTCAATCACCGATCTTCAATCTCCGATCGTCAATCTCCTATCGTCAATCACCGATCTTCAATCTCCGATCGTCAATCTCCGATCTGCAATCTCTGATCTTCAATCTCCGATCTTCAATCTCCGATGGTCAATCTCCGATGGTCAATCTCAGATCGTCAATCTCCGATGGTCAATCTCAGGTCAATCTCCGATCGTCAATCTCCCATCGTCAATCTCAGATCAATCTCCGATCGTTAATGTCCGATCGTCAATCTCCAATCGTCAATCTCCGATCGTCAATCTCCGATAGTCAATCTCAGATCAATCTCCGATCGTTAATGTCCGATCGTCAATCTCCAATCGTCAATCTCAGATCAATCTCCGATCGTCAATCTCAGGTCAATCTCCGATCGTCAATCTCAGGTCAATCTCCAATCGTCAATCTCAGATCAATCTCCGATCGTTAATGTCCGATCGTCAATCTCCGATCGTCAATCTCAGATCAATCTCCGATCGTCAATCTCCGATTAATCTCCGATCGTCAATCTCCGATCCTCAAACTCCGATCCTCAATCTCCGATCGTGAATCGCAGATCCTCAATCTCCGATCGTCAATCTCCGATCGTCAATCTCCGATCGTCAATCTCCGATCCTCAAACTCCGATCCTCAATCTCCGATCGTGAATCGCAGATCCTCACTCTCCAATCGTCAATCTCAGATCGTGAATCTCCGATCGTCAATCTCCGATCCTCAATCTCCGACCGTCAATCTTCGATCGGCAATCTCTGATCATCAATCTCCGATCGTCAATCTCCGATCCTCAATCTTACGATCGTCAATCTCAGATCAATCTCCAATCGTCAATCTCAGGTCAATCTCCAATCGTCAATGTCCAATCGTCAATCTCTTGATCATCAATCTCAGATCAATCTCCGATCGTCAATGTCCGATCGTCAATCTCAGATCAATCTCCGATCGTCAATCTCCGATCGTCAATCTCAGATCAATCTCCGATCGTCAATCTCCGATCGTCAATCTTCGATCGTCAATGTCCGATCGTCAGTCTCCGATCGTCAATCTCCGATCGTCAATCTCCGATTCGTCAATCTCCGATCGTCAATCACCGATCTTCAATCTCCGATCGTCAATCTCCTATCGTCAATCACCGATCTTCAATCTCCGATCGTCAATCTCCGATCTGCAATCTCTGATCTTCAATCTCCGATCTTCAATCTCCGATGGTCAATCTCCGATGGTCAATCTCAGATCGTCAATCTCCGATGGTCAATCTCAGGTCAATCTCCGATCGTCAATCTCCGATCGTCAATCTCAGATCAATCTCCGATCGTTAATGTCCGATCGTCAATCTCCAATCGTCAATCTCCGATCGTCAATCTCCGATAGTCAATCTCAGATCAATCTCCGATCGTTATTGTCCGATCGTCAATCTCCAATCGTCAATCTCAGATCAATCTCCGATCGTCAATCTCAGGTCAATCTCCGATCGTCAATCTCAGGTCAATCTCCAATCGTCAATCTCAGATCAATCTCCGATCGTTAATGTCCGATCGTCAATCTCCGATCGTCAATCTCAGATCAATCTCCGATCGTCAATCTCCGATTAATCTCCGATCGTCAATCTCCGATCCTCAAACTCCGATCCTCAATCTCCGATCGTGAATCGCAGATCCTCAATCTCCGATCGTCAATCTCCGATCGTGAATCTCCGATCGTGAATCTCCGATCGTCAATCTCCGATCCTCAAACTCCGATCCTCAATCTCCGATCGTGAATCGCAGATCCTCAATCTCCAATCGTCAATCTCAGATCGTGAATCTCCGATCGTCAATCTCCGATCCTCAATCTCCGACCGTCAATCTTCGATCGGCAATCTCTGATCATCAATCTCCGATCGTCAATCTCCGATCCTCAATCTTACGATCGTCAATCTCAGATCAATCTCCAATCGTCAATCTCAGGTCAATCTCCAATCGTCAATGTCCAATCGTCAATCTCTTGATCATCAATCTCAGATCAATCTCCGATCGTCAATGTCCGATCGTCAATCTCAGATCAATCTCCGATCGTCAATCTCCGATCGTCAATCTCAGATCAATCTCCGATCGTCAATCTCCGATCGTCAATCTTCGATCGTCAATGTCCGATCGTCAGTCTCCGATCGTCAATCTCCGATCGTCAATCTCCGATTCGTCAATCTCCGATCGTCAATCTCCGATCTTCAATCTCCGATCGTCAATCTCCGATCTTCAATCTCCGATCTTCAATCTCCGATCTTCAATCTCCGATTCGTCAATCTCCGATCGTCAATCACCGATCGTCAATCACCGATCGTCAATCTCCGATCGTCAATCTCAGATCGTCAATCACCGATCTTCAATCTCCGATCGTCAATCTCAGATCGTCAATCACCGATATTCAATCTCCGATCGTCACTCTCCGATCGTCAATCTCCGATCGTCAATCACCGATCGTCAATCTCCGATCGTCAATCTCAGATCGTCAATCACCGATCTTCAATCTCCGATCGTCACTCTCCGATCGTCAATCTCCGATCGTCAATCACCGATCGTCAATCTCCGATCGTCAATCTCAGATCGTCAATCTCAGATCGTCAATCTCCGATCGTCAATCTCAGATCGTCAATCTCAGATCTTCAATCTCCGATCCTCAATCTCCGAGCGTCAATCTCAGATCAATCTCCGATCGTCAAACTCCAATCGTCAATCACCGATCTTCAATCTCCGATCTTCAATCTCCGATCGTCAATCACCGATCTTCAATCACCGATCTTCAATCACCGATCTTCAATCACCGATCGTCAATCTCCGATCGTCAATCTCAGATCGTCAATCTCCGATCGTCAATCTCAGATCGTCAATCTCAGATCTTCAATCTCCGATCCTCAATCTCCGAGCGTCAATCTCAGATCAATCACCGATCGTCAATCTCCAATCGTCAATCACCGATCGTCAATCTCCGATCTTCAATCTCCGATCGTCAATCTCCCATTCGTCAATCACTGATCGTCAATCTCTGATCGTCAATCTCCGATCGTCAATCTCCGGTCTTCACTCTCCGATGTTCCATCTCCGATCGTCAATCTCCGATCGTCAATCTCCAATCGTCAATCTCCCATTCGTCAATCACTGATCGTCAATCTCTGATCGTCAATCTCCGATCGTCAATCTCCGGTCTTCAATCTCCGATGTTCCATCTCCGATCGTCAATCTCCGATCGTCAATCTCCGATCGTCAGTCGCCAATCTTCAATCTCCGATCAATCTCCGATCATCAATCTCCGATCGTCAATCTCCAATCTTCAATCTCCGACCGTCAATCTCTGATCGTCAATCTCCGATCGTCGATCTCCGATCGTCAATCACCAATCTTCAATCTCCGATCTTCAATCTCCGATCTTCAATCACCGATCGTCAATCTCCTATCGTCAATCTCAGATCTTCAATCTCCAATCGTCAATTACCGATCTTCAATCTCCAATCGTCAATCACCGATCTTCAATCTCCGATCGTCGATCTCCGATCGTCAATCATTGATCTTCAATCTCCGATCGTCAATCTCCGATCGTCAATCACCGATCTTCAATCTCCAATCTTAAATCACCGATCGTCAATCTCCTATCGTCAATCTCAGATCTTCAATCTCCGATCGTCAATCTCCGATTCGTCAATCTCCGATCGTCAATCACCGATCGTCAATCACTGATCGTCAATCTCCGATCGTCAATTTCAGATCGTCAATTTCAGATCGTCAACCTCTGATCAATCACCGATCGTCAATCTCCGATCTTCAATCTCCGATCGTCAATCTCCCATTCGTCAATCACTGATCGTCAATCTCTGATCGTCAATCTCCGATCGTCAATCTCCGGTCTTCAATCTCCGATCTTCAATCATCGATCTTCAATCTCCGATCGTCAATCACCGATCTTCAATCACCGATCTTCAATCTCCGATCGTCAATCACCAATCTTCAATCTCCGATCGTCAATCACCGATCTTCAATCTCCGATCGTCAATCTCCTATCGTCAATCACCGATCTTCAATCTCCGATCGTCAATCTCCTATCGTCAATCACCGATCTTCAATCTCCGATCGTCAATCTCCGATCTGCAATCTCTGATCTTCAATCTCCGATCTTCAATCTCCGATGGTCAATCTCCGATGGTCAATCTCAGATCGTCAATCTCCGATGGTCAATCTCAGGTCAATCTCCGATCGTCAATCTCCCATCGTCAATCTCAGATCAATCTCCGATCGTTAATGTCCGATCGTCAATCTCCAATCGTCAATCTCCGATCGTCAATCTCCGATAGTCAATCTCAGATCAATCTCCGATCGTTAATGTCCGATCGTCAATCTCCAATCGTCAATCTCAGATCAATCTCCGATCGTCAATCTCAGGTCAATCTCCGATCGTCAATCTCAGGTCAATCTCCAATCGTCAATCTCAGATCAATCTCCGATCGTTAATGTCCGATCGTCAATCTCCGATCGTCAATCTCAGATCAATCTCCGATCGTCAATCTCCGATTAATCTCCGATCGTCAATCTCCGATCCTCAAACTCCGATCCTCAATCTCCGATCGTGAATCGCAGATCCTCAATCTCCGATCGTCAATCTCCGATCGTCAATCTCCGATCGTCAATCTCCGATCCTCAAACTCCGATCCTCAATCTCCGATCGTGAATCGCAGATCCTCACTCTCCAATCGTCAATCTCAGATCGTGAATCTCCGATCGTCAATCTCCGATCCTCAATCTCCGACCGTCAATCTTCGATCGGCAATCTCTGATCATCAATCTCCGATCGTCAATCTCCGATCCTCAATCTTACGATCGTCAATCTCAGATCAATCTCCAATCGTCAATCTCAGGTCAATCTCCAATCGTCAATGTCCAATCGTCAATCTCTTGATCATCAATCTCAGATCAATCTCCGATCGTCAATGTCCGATCGTCAATCTCAGATCAATCTCCGATCGTCAATCTCCGATCGTCAATCTCAGATCAATCTCCGATCGTCAATCTCCGATCGTCAATCTTCGATCGTCAATGTCCGATCGTCAGTCTCCGATCGTCAATCTCCGATCGTCAATCTCCGATTCGTCAATCTCCGATCGTCAATCTCCGATCTTCAATCTCCGATCGTCAATCTCCTATCGTCAATCACCGATCTTCAATCTCCGATCGTCAATCTCCTATCGTCAATCACCGATCTTCAATCTCCGATCGTCAATCTCCGATCTGCAATCTCTGATCTTCAATCTCCGATCTTCAATCTCCGATGGTCAATCTCCGATGGTCAATCTCAGATCGTCAATCTCCGATGGTCAATCTCAGGTCAATCTCCGATCGTCAATCTCCGATCGTCAATCTCAGATCAATCTCCGATCGTTAATGTCCGATCGTCAATCTCCAATCGTCAATCTCAGATCAATCTCCGATCGTCAATCTCCGATCGTCAATCTTCGATCGTCAATGTCCGATCGTCAGTCTCCGATCGTCAATCTCCGATCGTCAATCTCCGATTCGTCAATCTCCGATCGTCAATCTCCGATCTTCAATCTCCGATCGTCAATCTCCTATCGTCAATCACCGATCTTCAATCTCCGATCGTCAATCTCCTATCGTCAATCACCGATCTTCAATCTCCGATCGTCAAACTCCGATCTGCAATCTCTGATCTTCAATCTCCGATCTTCAATCTCCGATGGTCAATCTCCGATGGTCAATCTCAGATCGTCAATCTCCGATGGTCAATCTCAGGTCAATCTCCGATCGTCAATCTCCCATCGTCAATCTCAGATCAATCTCCGATCGTTAATGTCCGATCGTCAATCTCCAATCGTCAATCTCCGATCGTCAATCTCCGATAGTCAATCTCAGATCAATCTCCGATCGTTATTGTCCGATCGTCAATCTCCAATCGTCAATCTCAGATCAATCTCCGATCGTCAATCTCAGGTCAATCTCCGATCGTCAATCTCAGGTCAATCTCCAATCGTCAATCTCAGATCAATCTCCGATCGTTAATGTCCGATCGTCAATCTCCGATCGTCAATCTCAGATCAATCTCCGATCGTCAATCTCCGATTAATCTCCGATCGTCAATCTCCGATCCTCAAACTCCGATCCTCAATCTCCGATCGTGAATCGCAGATCCTCAATCTCCGATCGTCAATCTCCGATCGTGAATCTCCGATCGTCAATCTCCGATCCTCAAACTCCGATCCTCAATCTCCGATCGTGAATCGCAGATCCTCAATCTCCAATCGTCAATCTCAGATCGTGAATCTCCGATCGTCAATCTCCGATCCTCAATCTCCGACCGTCAATCTTCGATCGGCAATCTCTGATCATCAATCTCCGATCGTCAATCTCCGATCCTCAATCTTACGATCGTCAATCTCAGATCAATCTCCAATCGTCAATCTCAGGTCAATCTCCAATCGTCAATGTCCAATCGTCAATCTCTTGATCATCAATCTCAGATCAATCTCCGATCGTCAATGTCCGATCGTCAATCTCAGATCAATCTCCGATCGTCAATCTCTGATCGTCAATCTCAGATCAATCTCCGATCGTCAATCTCCGATCGTCAATCTTCGATCGTCAATGTCCGATCGTCAGTCTCCGATCGTCAATCTCCGATCGTCAATCTCCGATTCGTCAATCTCCGATCGTCAATCTCCGATCTTCAATCTCCGATCGTCAATCTCCGATCTTCAATCTCCGATCTTCAATCACCGATCGTCAATCTCCTATCGTCAATCTCAGATCTTCAATCTCCAATCGTCAATCACTGATCGTCAATCTCTGATCGTCAATCTCCGATCGTCAATCTCCGGTCTTCACTCTCCGATGTTCCATCTCCGATCGTCAATCTCCGATCGTCAATCTCCAATCGTCAATCTCCCATTCGTCAATCACTGATCGTCAATCTCTGATCGTCAATCTCCGATCGTCAATCTCCGGTCTTCAATCTCCGATGTTCCATCAAGATCGTCAATCTCCGATCGTCAATCTCCGATCGTCAGTCGCCAATCTTCAATCTCCGATCAATCTCCGATCATCAATCTCCGATCGTCAATCTCCAATCTTCAATCTCCGACCGTCAATCTCTGATCGTCAATCTCCGATCGTCGATCTCCGATCGTCAATCACCAATCTTCAATCTCCGATCTTCAATCTCCGATCTTCAATCACCGATCGTCAATCTCCTATCGTCAATCTCAGATCTTCAATCTCCAATCGTCAATCACCGATCTTCAATCTCCAATCGTCAATCACCGATCTTCAATCTCCGATCGTCGATCTCCGATCGTCAATCATTGATCTTCAATCTCCGATCGTCAATCTCCGATCGTCAATCACCGATCTTCAATCTCCAATCTTAAATCACCGATCGTCAATCTCCTATCGTCAATCTCAGATCTTCAATCTCTAATCGTCAATCACTGATCGTCAATCTCTGATCGTCAATCTCCGATCGTCAATCTCCGGTCTTCACTCTCCGATGTTCCATCTCCGATCGTCAATCTCCGATCGTCAATCTCCAATCGTCAATCTCCCATTCGTCAATCACTGATCGTCAATCTCTGATCGTCAATCTCCGATCGTCAATCTCCGGTCTTCAATCTCCGATGTTCCATCTCCGATCGTCAATCTCCGATCGTCAATCTCCGATCGTCAGTCGCCAATCTTCAATCTCCGATCAATCTCCGATCATCAATCTCCGATCGTCAATCTCCAATCTTCAATCTCCGACCGTCAATCTCTGATCGTCAATCTCCGATCGTCGATCTCCGATCGTCAATCACCAATCTTCAATCTCCGATCTTCAATCTCCGATCTTCAATCACCGATCGTCAATCTCCTATCGTCAATCTCAGATCTTCAATCTCCAATCGTCAATCACCGATCTTCAATCTCCAATCGTCAATCACCGATCTTCAATCTCCGATCGTCGATCTCCGATCGTCAATCACTGATCTTCAATCTCCAATCTTAAATCACCGATCGTCAATCTCCTATCGTCAATCTCAGATCTTCAATCTCCGATCGTCAATCTCCAATTCGTCAATCTCCGATCGTCAATCACCGATCGTCAATCACTGATCGTCAATCTCCGATCGTCAATTTCAGATCGTCAATTTCAGATCGTCAACCTCTGATCAATCACCGATCGTCAATCTCCGATCTTCAATCTCCGATCGTCAATCTCCCATTCGTCAATCACTGATCGTCAATCTCTGATCGTCAATCTCCGATCGTCAATCTCCGGTCTTCAATCTCCGATCTTCAATCATCGATCTTCAATCTCCGATCGTCAATCACCGATCTTCAATCACCGATCTTCAATCTCCGATCGTCAATCACCAATCTTCAATCTCCGATCGTCAATCACCGATCTTCAATCTCCGATCGTCAATCTCCTATCGTCAATCACCGATCTTCAATCTCCGATCGTCAATCTCCTATCGTCAATCACCGATCTTCAATCTCCGATCGTCAATCTCCGATCTGCAATCTCTGATCTTCAATCTCCGATCTTCAATCTCCGATGGTCAATCTCCGATGGTCAATCTCAGATCGTCAATCTCCGATGGTCAATCTCAGGTCAATCTCCGATCGTCAATCTCCGATCGTCAATCTCAGATCAATCTCCGATCGTTAATGTCCGATCGTCAATCTCCAATCGTCAATCTCCGATCGTCAATCTCCGATAGTCAATCTCAGATCAATCTCCGATCGTTAATGTCCGATCGTCAATCTCCAATCGTCAATCTCAGATCAATCTCCGATCGTCAATCTCAGGTCAATCTCCGATCGTCAATCTCAGGTCAATCTCCAATCGTCAATCTCAGATCAATCTCTGATCGTTAATGTCCGATCGTCAATCTCCGATCGTCAATCTCAGATCAATCTCCGATCGTCAATCTCTGATTAATCTCCGATCGTCAATCTCCGATCCTCAAACTCCGATCCTCAATCTCCGATCGTGAATCGCAGATCCTCAATCTCCGATCGTCAATCTCCGATCGTCAATCTCCGATCGTCAATCTCCGATCCTCAAACTCCGATCCTCAATCTCCGATCGTGAATCGCAGATCCTCACTCTCCAATCGTCAATCTCAGATCGTGAATCTCCGATCGTCAATCTCCGATCCTCAATCTCCGACCGTCAATCTTCGATCGGCAATCTCTGATCATCAATCTCCGATCGTCAATCTCCGATCCTCAATCTTACGATCGTCAATCTCAGATCAATCTCCAATCGTCAATCTCAGGTCAATCTCCAATCGTCAATGTCCAATCGTCAATCTCTTGATCATCAATCTCAGATCAATCTCCGATCGTCAATGTCCGATCGTCAATCTCAGATCAATCTCCGATCGTCAATCTCCGATCGTCAATCTCAGATCAATCTCCGATCGTCAATCTCCGATCGTCAATCTTCGATCGTCAATGTCCGATCGTCAATCTCCGATGGTCAATCTCAGATCGTCAATCTCCGATGGTCAATCTCAGGTCAATCTCCGATCGTCAATCTCCGATCGTCAATCTCAGATCAATCTCCGATCGTTAATGTCCGATCGTCAATCTCCAATCGTCAATCTCAGATCAATCTCCGATCGTCAATCTCCGATCGTCAATCTTCGATCGTCAATGTCCGATCGTCAGTCTCCGATCGTCAATCTCCGATCGTCAATCTCCGATTCGTCAATCTCCGATCGTCAATCTCCGATCTTCAATCTCCGATCGTCAATCTCCTATCGTCAATCACCGATCTTCAATCTCCGATCGTCAATCTCCTATCGTCAATCACCGATCTTCAATCTCCGATCGTCAATCTCCGATCTGCAATCTCTGATCTTCAATCTCCGATCTTCAATCTCCGATGGTCAATCTCCGATGGTCAATCTCAGATCGTCAATCTCCGATGGTCAATCTCAGGTCAATCTCCGATCGTCAATCTCCCATCGTCAATCTCAGATCAATCTCCGATCGTTAATGTCCGATCGTCAATCTCCAATCGTCAATCTCCGATCGTCAATCTCCGATAGTCAATCTCAGATCAATCTCCGATCGTTATTGTCCGATCATCAATCTCCAATCGTCAATCTCAGATCAATCTCCGATCGTCAATCTCAGGTCAATCTCCGATCGTCAATCTCAGGTCAATCTCCAATCGTCAATCTCAGATCAATCTCCGATCGTTAATGTCCGATCGTCAATCTCCGATCGTCAATCTCAGATCAATCTCCGATCGTCAATCTCCGATTAATCTCCGATCGTCAATCTCCGATCCTCAAACTCCGATCCTCAATCTCCGATCGTGAATCGCAGATCCTCAATCTCCGATCGTCAATCTCCGATCGTCAATCTCCGATCCTCAAACTCCGATCCTCAATCTCCGATCGTGAATCGCAGATCCTCAATCTCCAATCGTCAATCTCAGATCGTGAATCTCCGATCGTCAATCTCCGATCCTCAATCTCCGACCGTCAATCTTCGATCGGCAATCTCTGATCATCAATCTCCGATCGTCAATCTCCGATCCTCAATCTTACGATCGTCAATCTCAGATCAATCTCCAATCGTCAATCTCAGGTCAATCTCCAATCGTCAATGTCCAATCGTCAATCTCTTGATCATCAATCTCAGATCAATCTCCGATCGTCAATGTCCGATCGTCAATCTCAGATCAATCTCCGATCGTCAATCTCCGATCGTCAATCTCAGATCAATCTCCGATCGTCAATCTCCGATCGTCAATCTTCGATCGTCAATGTCCGATCGTCAGTCTCCGATCGTCAATCTCCGATCGTCAATCTCCGATTCGTCAATCTCCGATCGTCAATCTCCGATCTTCAATCTCCAATCGTCAATCACTGATCGTCAATCTCTGATCGTCAATCTCCGATCATCAATCTCCGATCGTCAATCTCCGATCCTCAATCTTACGATCGTCAATCTCAGATCAATCTCCAATCGTCAATCTCAGGTCAATCTCCAATCGTCAATGTCCAATCGTCAATCTCTTGATCATCAATCTCAGATCAATCTCCGATCGTCAATGTCCGATCGTCAATCTCAGATCAATCTCCGATCGTCAATCTCCGATCGTCAATCTCAGATCAATCTCCGATCGTCAATCTCCGATCGTCAATCTTCGATCGTCAATGTCCGATCGTCAGTCTCCGATCGTCAATCTCCGATCGTCAATCTCCGATTCGTCAATCTCCGATCTTCAATCTCCGATCTTCAATCTCCGATTCGTCAATCTCCGATCGTCAATCACCGATCATCAATCACCGATCGTCAATCTCCGATCGTCAATCTCAGATCGTCAATCACCGATCTTCAATCTCCGATCGTCAATCTCAGATCGTCAATCACCGATATTCAATCTCCGATCGTCACTCTCCGATCGTCAATCTCCGATCGTCAATCACCGATCGTCAATCTCCGATCGTCAATCTCAGATCGTCAATCACCGATCTTCAATCTCCGATCGTCACTCTCCGATCGTCAATCTCCGATCGTCAATCACCGATCGTCAATCTCCGATCGTCAATCTCAGATCGTCAATCTCAGATCGTCAATCTCCGATCGTCAATCTCAGATCGTCAATCTCAGATCTTCAATCTCCGATCCTCAATCTCCGAGCGTCAATCTCAGATCAATCTCCGATCGTCAAACTCCAATCGTCAATCACCGATCTTCAATCTCCGATCTTCAATCTCCGATCGTCAATCACCGATCTTCAATCACCGATCTTCAATCACCGATCTTCAATCACCGATCGTCAATCTCCGATCGTCAATCTCAGATCGTCAATCTCCGATCGTCAATCTCAGATCGTCAATCTCAGATCTTCAATCTCCGATCCTCAATCTCCGAGCGTCAATCTCAGATCAATCACCGATCGTCAATCTCCAATCGTCAATCACCGATCGTCAATCTCCGATCTTCAATCTCCGATCGTCAATCTCCCATTCGTCAATCACTGATCGTCAATCTCTGATCGTCAATCTCCGATCGTCAATCTCCGGTCTTCACTCTCCGATGTTCCATCTCCGATCGTCAATCTCCGATCGTCAATCTCCAATCGTCAATCTCCCATTCGTCAATCACTGATCGTCAATCTCTGATCGTCAATCTCCGATCGTCAATCTCCGGTCTTCAATCTCCGATGTTCCATCTCCGATCGTCAATCTCCGATCGTCAATCTCCGATCGTCAGTCGCCAATCTTCAATCTCCGATCAATCTCCGATCATCAATCTCCGATCGTCAATCTCCAATCTTCAATCTCCGACCGTCAATCTCTGATCGTCAATCTCCGATCGTCGATCTCCGATCGTCAATCACCAATCTTCAATCTCCGATCTTCAATCTCCGATCTTCAATCACCGATCGTCAATCTCCTATCGTCAATCTCAGATCTTCAATCTCCAATCGTCAATCACCGATCTTCAATCTCCAATCGTCAATCACCGATCTTCAATCTCCGATCGTCGATCTCCGATCGTCAATCACTGATCTTCAATCTCCGATCGTCAATCTCCGATCGTCAATCACCGATCTTCAATCTCCAATCTTAAATCACCGATCGTCAATCTCCTATCGTCAATCTCAGATCTTCAATCTCCGATCGTCAATCTCCGATTCGTCAATCTCCGATCGTCAATCACCGATCGTCAATCACTGATCGTCAATCTCCGATCGTCAATTTCAGATCGTCAATTTCAGATCGTCAACCTCTGATCAATCACCGATCGTCAATCTCCGATCTTCAATCTCCGATCGTCAATCTCCCATTCGTCAATCACTGATCGTCAATCTCTGATCGTCAATCTCCGATCTTCAATCTCCGATCGTCAATCTCCCATTCGTCAATCACTGATCGTCAATCTCTGATCGTCAATCTCCGATCGTCAATCTCCGGTCTTCAATCTCCGATCTTCAATCATCGATCTTCAATCTCCGATCGTCAATCACCGATCTTCAATCACCGATCTTCAATCTCCGATCGTCAATCACCAATCTTCAATCTCCGATCGTCAATCACCGATCTTCAATCTCCGATCGTCAATCTCCTATCGTCAATCACCGATCTTCAATCTCCGATCGTCAATCTCCTATCGTCAATCACCGATCTTCAATCTCCGATCGTCAATCTCCGATCTGCAATCTCTGATCTTCAATCTCCGATCTTCAATCTCCGATGGTCAATCTCCGATGGTCAATCTCAGATCGTCAATCTCCGATGGTCAATCTCAGGTCAATCTCCGATCGTCAATCTCCGATCGTCAATCTCAGATCAATCTCCGATCGTTAATGTCCGATCGTCAATCTCCAATCGTCAATCTCCGATCGTCAATCTCCGATAGTCAATCTCAGATCAATCTCCGATCGTTAATGTCCGATCGTCAATCTCCAATCGTCAATCTCAGATCAATCTCCGATCGTCAATCTCAGGTCAATCTCCGATCGTCAATCTCAGGTCAATCTCCAATCGTCAATCTCAGATCAATCTCCGATCGTTAATGTCCGATCGTCAATCTCCGATCGTCAATCTCAGATCAATCTCCGATCGTCAATCTCCGATTAATCTCCGATCGTCAATCTCCGATCCTCAAACTCCGATCCTCAATCTCCGATCGTGAATCGCAGATCCTCAATCTCCGATCGTCAATCTCCGATCGTCAATCTCCGATCGTCAATCTCCGATCCTCAAACTCCGATCCTCAATCTCCGATCGTGAATCGCAGATCCTCACTCTCCAATCGTCAATCTCAGATCGTGAATCTCCGATCGTCAATCTCCGATCCTCAATCTCCGACCGTCAATCTTCGATCGGCAATCTCTGATCATCAATCTCCGATCGTCAATCTCCGATCCTCAATCTTACGATCGTCAATCTCAGATCAATCTCCAATCGTCAATCTCAGGTCAATCTCCAATCGTCAATGTCCAATCGTCAATCTCTTGATCATCAATCTCAGATCAATCTCCGATCGTCAATGTCCGATCGTCAATCTCAGATCAATCTCCGATCGTCAATCTCCGATCGTCAATCTCAGATCAATCTCCGATCGTCAATCTCCGATCGTCAATCTTCGATCGTCAATGTCCGATCGTCAGTCTCCGATCGTCAATCTCCGATCGTCAATCTCCGATTCGTCAATCTCCGATCGTCAATCTCCGATCTTCAATCTCCGATCGTCAATCTCCTATCGTCAATCACCGATCTTCAATCTCCGATCGTCAATCTCCTATCGTCAATCACCGATCTTCAATCTCCGATCGTCAATCTCCGATCTGCAATCTCTGATCTTCAATCTCCGATCTTCAATCTCCGATGGTCAATCTCCGATGGTCAATCTCAGATCGTCAATCTCCGATGGTCAATCTCAGGTCAATCTCCGATCGTCAATCTCCGATCGTCAATCTCAGATCAATCTCCGATCGTTAATGTCCGATCGTCAATCTCCAATCGTCAATCTCCGATCGTCAATCTCCGATAGTCAATCTCAGATCAATCTCCGATCGTTAATGTCCGATCGTCAATCTCCAATCGTCAATCTCAGATCAATCTCCGATCGTCAATCTCAGGTCAATCTCCGATCGTCAATCTCAGGTCAATCTCCAATCGTCAATCTCAGATCAATCTCCGATCGTTAATGTCCGATCGTCAATCTCCGATCGTCAATCTCAGATCAATCTCCGATCGTCAATCTCCGATTAATCTCCGATCGTCAATCTCCGATCCTCAAACTCCGATCCTCAATCTCCGATCGTGAATCGCAGATCCTCAATCTCCGATCGTCAATCTCCGATCGTGAATCTCCGATCGTCAATCTCCGATCCTCAAACTCCGATCCTCAATCTCCGATCGTGAATCGCAGATCCTCAATCTCCAATCGTCAATCTCAGATCGTGAATCTCCGATCGTCAATCTCCGATCCTCAATCTCCGACCGTCAATCTTCGATCGGCAATCTCTGATCATCAATCTCCGATCGTCAATCTCCGATCCTCAATCTTACGATCGTCAATCTCAGATCAATCTCCAATCGTCAATCTCAGGTCAATCTCCAATCGTCAATGTCCAATCGTCAATCTCTTGATCATCAATATCAGATCAATCTCCGATCGTCAATGTCCGATCGTCAATCTCAGATCAATCTCCGATCGTCAATCTCCGATCGTCAATCTCAGATCAATCTCCGATCGTCAATCTCCGATCGTCAATCTTCGATCGTCAATGTCCGATCGTCAGTCTCCGATCGTCAATCTCCGATCGTCAATCTCCGATTCGTCAATCTCCGATCGTCTATCTCCGATCTTCAATCTCCGATCGTCAATCTCCGATCTTCAATCTCCGATCTTCAATCTCCGATTCGTCAATCTCCGATCGTCAATCACCGATCGTCAATCACCGATCGTCAATCTCCGATCGTCAATCTCAGATCGTCAATCACCGATCTTCAATCTCCGATCGTCAATCTCAGATCGTCAATCACCGATATTCAATCTCCGATCGTCACTCTCCGATCGTCAATCTCCGATCGTCAATCTCCGGTCTTCAATCTCCGATGTTCCATCTCCGATCGTCAATCTCCGATCGTCAATCTCCGATCGTCAGTCGCCAATCTTCAATCTCCGATCAATCTCCGATCATCAATCTCCGATCGTCAATCTCCAATCTTCAATCTCCGACCGTCAATCTCTGATCGTCAATCTCCGATCGTCGATCTCCGATCGTCAATCACCAATCTTCAATCTCCGATCTTCAATCTCCGATCTTCAATCACCGATCGTCAATCTCCTATCGTCAATCTCAGATCTTCAATCTCCAATCGTCAATCACCGATCTTCAATCTCCAATCGTCAATCACCGATCTTCAATCTCCGATCGTCGATCTCCGATCGTCAATCATTGATCTTCAATCTCCGATCGTCAATCTCCGATCGTCAATCACCGATCTTCAATCTCCAATCTTAAATCACCGATCGTCAATCTCCTATCGTCAATCTCAGATCTTCAATCTCCGATCGTCAATCTCCGATTCGTCAATCTCCGATCGTCAATCACCGATCGTCAATCACTGATCGTCAATCTCCGATCGTCAATTTCAGATCGTCAATTTCAGATCGTCAACCTCTGATCAATCACCGATCGTCAATCTCCGATCTTCAATCTCCGATCGTCAATCTCCCATTCGTCAATCACTGATCGTCAATCTCTGATCGTCAATCTCCGATCGTCAATCTCCGGTCTTCAATCTCCGATCTTCAATCATCGATCTTCAATCTCCGATCGTCAATCACCGATCTTCAATCACCGATCTTCAATCTCCGATCGTCAATCACCAATCTTCAATCTCCGATCGTCAATCACCGATCTTCAATCTCCGATCGTCAATCTCCTATCGTCAATCACCGATCTTCAATCTCCGATCGTCAATCTCCTATCGTCAATCACCGATCTTCAATCTCCGATCGTCAATCTCCGATCTGCAATCTCTGATCTTCAATCTCCGATCTTCAATCTCCGATGGTCAATCTCCGATGGTCAATCTCAGATCGTCAATCTCCGATGGTCAATCTCCGATCGTCAATCTCCGATCGTCAATCTCAGATCAATCTCCGATCGTTAATGTCCGATCGTCAATCTCCAATCGTCAATCTCCGATCGTCAATCTCCGATAGTCAATCTCAGATCAATCTCCGATCGTTAATGTCCGATCGTCAATCTCCAATCGTCAATCTCAGATCAATCTCCGATCGTCAATCTCAGGTCAATCTCCGATCGTCAATCTCAGGTCAATCTCCAATCGTCAATCTCAGATCAATCTCCGATCGTTAATGTCCGATCGTCAATCTCCGATCGTCAATCTCAGATCAATCTCCGATCGTCAATCTCCGATTAATCTCCGATCGTCAATCTCCGATCCTCAAACTCCGATCCTCAATCTCCGATCGTGAATCGCAGATCCTCAATCTCCGATCGTCAATCTCCGATCGTCAATCTCCGATCGTCAATCTCCGATCCTCAAACTCCGATCCTCAATCTCCGATCGTGAATCGCAGATCCTCACTCTCCAATCGTCAATCTCAGATCGTGAATCTCCGATCGTCAATCTCCGATCCTCAATCTCCGACCGTCAATCTTCGATCGGCAATCTCTGATCATCAATCTCCGATCGTCAATCTCCGATCCTCAATCTTACGATCGTCAATCTCAGATCAATCTCCAATCGTCAATCTCAGGTCAATCTCCAATCGTCAATGTCCAATCGTCAATCTCTTGATCATCAATCTCAGATCAATCTCCGATCGTCAATGTCCGATCGTCAATCTCAGATCAATCTCCGATCGTCAATCTCCGATCGTCAATCTCAGATCAATCTCCGATCGTCAATCTCCGATCGTCAATCTTCGATCGTCAATGTCCGATCGTCAGTCTCCGATCGTCAATCTCCGATCGTCAATCTCCGATTCGTCAATCTCCGATCGTCAATCTCCGATCTTCAATCTCCGATCGTCAATCTCCTATCGTCAATCACCGATCTTCAATCTCCGATCGTCAATCTCCTATCGTCAATCACCGATCTTCAATCTCCGATCGTCAATCTCCGATCTGCAATCTCTGATCTTCAATCTCCGATCTTCAATCTCCGATGGTCAATCTCCGATGGTCAATCTCAGATCGTCAATCTCCGATGGTCAATCTCAGGTCAATCTCCGATCGTCAATCTCCGATCGTCAATCTCAGATCAATCTCCGATCGTTAATGTCCGATCGTCAATCTCCAATCGTCAATCTCAGATCAATCTCCGATCGTCAATCTCCGATCGTCAATCTTCGATCGTCAATGTCCGATCGTCAGTCTCCGATCGTCAATCTCCGATCGTCAATCTCCGATTCGTCAATCTCCGATCGTCAATCTCCGATCTTCAATCTCCGATCGTCAATCTCCTATCGTCAATCACCGATCTTCAATCTCCGATCGTCAATCTCCTATCGTCAATCACCGATCTTCAATCTCCGATCGTCAATCTCCGATCTGCAATCTCTGATCTTCAATCTCCGATCTTCAATCTCCGATGGTCAATCTCCGATGGTCAATCTCAGATCGTCAATCTCCGATGGTCAATCTCAGGTCAATCTCCGATCGTCAATCTCCCATCGTCAATCTCAGATCAATCTCCGATCGTTAATGTCCGATCGTCAATCTCCAATCGTCAATCTCCGATCGTCAATCTCCGATAGTCAATCTCAGATCAATCTCCGATCGTTATTGTCCGATCGTCAATCTCCAATCGTCAATCTCAGATCAATCTCCGATCGTCAATCTCAGGTCAATCTCCGATCGTCAATCTCAGGTCAATCTCCAATCGTCAATCTCAGATCAATCTCCGATCGTTAATGTCCGATCGTCAATCTCCGATCGTCAATCTCAGATCAATCTCCGATCGTCAATCTCCGATTAATCTCCGATCGTCAATCTCCGATCCTCAAACTCCGATCCTCAATCTCCGATCGTGAATCGCAGATCCTCAATCTCCGATCGTCAATCTCCGATCGTGAATCTCCGATCGTCAATCTCCGATCCTCAAACTCCGATCCTCAATCTCCGATCGTGAATCGCAGATCCACAATCTCCAATCGTCAATCTCCGATCGTCAATCTCCTATCGTCAATCACCGATCTTCAATCTCCGATCGTCAATCTCCTATCGTCAATCACCGATCTTCAATCTCCGATCGTCAATCTCCGATCTGCAATCTCTGATCTTCAATCTCCGATCTTCAATCTCCGATGGTCAATCTCCGATGGTCAATCTCAGATCGTCAATCTCCGATGGTCAATCTCAGGTCAATCTCCGATCGTCAATCTCCGATCGTCAATCTCAGATCAATCTCCGATCGTTAATGTCCGATCGTCAATCTCCAATCGTCAATCTCCGATCGTCAATCTCCGATAGTCAATCTCAGATCAATCTCCGATCGTTAACGTCCGATCGTCAATCTCCAATCGTCAATCTCAGATCAATCTCCGATCGTCAATCTCAGGTCAATCTCCGATCGTCAATCTCAGGTCAATCTCCAATCGTCAATCTCAGATCAATCTCCGATCGTTAATGTCCGATCGTCAATCTCCGATCGTCAATCTCAGATCAATCTCCGATCGTCAATCTCCGATTAATCTCCGATCGTCAATCTCCGATCCTCAAACTCCGATCCTCAATCTCCGATCGTGAATCGCAGATCCTCAATCTCCGATCGTCAATCTCCGATCGTCAATCTCCGATCGTCAATCTCCGATCCTCAAACTCCGATCCTCAATCTCCGATCGTGAATCGCAGATCCTCACTCTCCAATCGTCAATCTCAGATCGTGAATCTCCGATCGTCAATCTCCGATCCTCAATCTCCGACCGTCAATCTTCGATCGGCAATCTCTGATCATGAATCTCCGATCGTCAATCTCCGATCCTCAATCTTACGATCGTCAATCTCAGATCAATCTCCAATCGTCAATCTCAGGTCAATCTCCAATCGTCAATGTCCAATCGTCAATCTCAGATCAATCTCCGATCGTCAATCTCCGATCGTCAATCTCAGATCAATCTCCGATCGTCAATCTCCGATCGTCAATCTTCGATCGTCAATGTCCGATCGTCAGTCTCCGATCGTCAATCTCCGATCGTCAATCTCCGATTCGTCAATCTCCGATCGTCAATCTCCGATCTTCAATCTCCGATCGTCAATCTCCTATCGTCAATCACCGATCTTCAATCTCCGATCGTCAATCTCCTATCGTCAATCACCGATCTTCAATCTCCGATCGTCAATCTCCGATCTGCAATCTCTGATCTTCAATCTCCGATCTTCAATCTCCGATGGTCAATCTCCGATGGTCAATCTCAGATCGTCAATCTCCGATGGTCAATCTCAGGTCAATCTCCGATCGTCAATCTCCGATCGTCAATCTCAGATCAATCTCCGATCGTTAATGTCCGATCGTCAATCTCCAATCGTCAATCTCAGATCAATCTCCGATCGTCAATCTCCGATCGTCAATCTTCGATCGTCAATGTCCGATCGTCAGTCTCCGATCGTCAATCTCCGATCGTCAATCTCCGATTCGTCAATCTCCGATCGTCAATCTCCGATCTTCAATCTCCGATCGTCAATCTCCTATCGTCAATCACCGATCTTCAATCTCCGATCGTCAATCTCCTATCGTCAATCACCGATCTTCAATCTCCGATCGTCAATCTCCGATCTGCAATCTCTGATCTTCAATCTCCGATCTTCAATCTCCGATGGTCAATCTCCGATGGTCAATCTCAGATCGTCAATCTCCGATGGTCAATCTCAGGTCAATCTCCGATCGTCAATCTCCCATCGTCAATCTCAGATCAATCTCCGATCGTTAATGTCCGATCGTCAATCTCCAATCGTCAATCTCCGATCGTCAATCTCCGATAGTCAATCTCAGATCAATCTCCGATCGTTATTGTCCGATCGTCAATCTCCAATCGTCAATCTCAGATCAATCTCCGATCGTCAATCTCAGGTCAATCTCCGATCGTCAATCTCAGGTCAATCTCCGATCGTCAATCTCAGATCAATCTCCGATCGTCAATCTCCGATCCTCAAACTCCGATCCTCAATCTCCGATCGTGAATCGCAGATCCTCAATCTCCGATCGTCAATCTCCGATCGTGAATCTCCGATCGTCAATCTCCGATCCTCAAACTCCGATCCTCAATCTCCGATCGTGAATCGCAGATCCTCAATCTCCAATCGTCAATCTCAGATCGTGAATCTCCGATCGTCAATCTCCGATCCTCAATCTCCGACCGTCAATCTTCGATCGGCAATCTCTGATCATCAATCTCCGATCGTCAATCTCCGATCCTCAATCTTACGATCGTCAATCTCAGATCAATCTCCAATCGTCAATCTCAGGTCAATCTCCAATCGTCAATGTCCAATCGTCAATCTCTTGATCATCAATCTCAGATCAATCTCCGATCGTCAATGTCCGATCGTCAATCTCAGATCAATCTCCGATCGTCAATCTCCGATCGTCAATCTCAGATCAATCTCCGATCGTCAATCTCCGATCGTCAATCTTCGATCGTCAATGTCCGATCGTCAGTCTCCGATCGTCAATCTCCGATCGTCAATCTCCGATTCGTCAATCTCCGATCGTCAATCTCCGATCTTCAATCTCCGATCGTCAATCTCCGATCTTCAATCTCCGATCTTCAATCACCGATCGTCAATCTCCTATCGTCAATCTCAGATCTTCAATCTCCAATCGTCAATCACTGATCGTCAATCTCTGATCGTCAATCTCCGATCGTCAATCTCCGGTCTTCACTCTCCGATGTTCCATCTCCGATCGTCAATCTCCGATCGTCAATCTCCAATCGTCAATCTCCCATTCGTCAATCACTGATCGTCAATCTCTGATCGTCAATCTCCGATCGTCAATCTCCGGTCTTCAATCTCCGATGTTCCATCTCCGATCGTCAATCTCCGATCGTCAATCTCCGATCGTCAGTCGCCAATCTTCAATCTCCGATCAATCTCCGATCATCAATCTCCGATCGTCAATCTCCAATCTTCAATCTCCGACCGTCAATCTCTGATCGTCAATCTCCGATCGTCGATCTCCGATCGTCAATCACCAATCTTCAATCTCCGATCTTCAATCTCCGATCTTCAATCACCGATCGTCAATCTCCTATCGTCAATCTCAGATCTTCAATCTCCAATCGTCAATCACCGATCTTCAATCTCCAATCGTCAATCACCGATCTTCAATCTCCGATCGTCGATCTCCGATCGTCAATCACTGATCTTCAATCTCCGATCGTCAATCTCCGATCGTCAATCACCGATCTTCAATCTCCAATCTTAAATCACCGATCGTCAATCTCCTATCGTCAATCTCAGATCTTCAATCTCCGATCGTCAATCTCCAATTCGTCAATCTCCGATCGTCAATCACCGATCGTCAATCACTGATCGTCAATCTCCGATCGTCAATTTCAGATCGTCAATTTCAGATCGTCAACCTCTGATCAATCACCGATCGTCAATCTCCGATCTTCAATCTCCGATCGTCAATCTCCCATTCGTCAATCACTGATCGTCAATCTCTGATCGTCAATCTCCGATCGTCAATCTCCGGTCTTCAATCTCCGATCTTCAATCATCGATCTTCAATCTCCGATCGTCAATCACCGATCTTCAATCACCGATCTTCAATCTCCGATCGTCAATCACCAATCTTCAATCTCCGATCGTCAATCACCGATCTTCAATCTCCGATCGTCAATCTCCTATCGTCAATCACCGATCTTCAATCTCCGATCGTCAATCTCCTATCGTCAATCACCAATCTTCAATCTCCGATCTTCAATCTCCGATCTTCAATCACCGATCGTCAATCTCCTATCGTCAATCTCAGATCTTCAATCTCCAATCGTCAATCACCGATCTTCAATCTCCAATCGTCAATCACCGATCTTCAATCTCCGATCGTCGATCTCCGATCGTCAATCACTGATCTTCAATCTCCGATCGTCAATCTCCGATCGTCAATCACCGATCTTCAATCTCCAATCTTAAATCACCGATCGTCAATCTCCTATCGTCAATCTCAGATCTTCAATCTCCGATCGTCAATCTCCAATTCGTCAATCTCCGATCGTCAATCACCGATCGTCAATCACTGATCGTCAATCTCCGATCGTCAATTTCAGATCGTCAATTTCAGATCGTCAACCTCTGATCAATCACCGATCGTCAATCTCCGATCTTCAATCTCCGATCGTCAATCTCCCATTCGTCAATCACTGATCGTCAATCTCTGATCGTCAATCTCCGATCGTCAATCTCCGGTCTTCAATCTCCGATCTTCAATCATCGATCTTCAATCTCCGATCGTCAATCACCGATCTTCAATCACCGATCTTCAATCTCCGATCGTCAATCACCAATCTTCAATCTCCGATCGTCAATCACCGATCTTCAATCTCCGATCGTCAATCTCCTATCGTCAATCACCGATCTTCAATCTCCGATCGTCAATCTCCTATCGTCAATCACCGATCTTCAATCTCCGATCGTCAATCTCCGATCTGCAATCTCTGATCTTCAATCTCCGATCTTCAATCTCCGATGGTCAATCTCCGATGGTCAATCTCAGATCGTCAATCTCCGATGGTCAATCTCAGGTCAATCTCCGATCGTCAATCTCCGATCGTCAATCTCAGATCAATCTCCGATCGTTAATGTCCGATCGTCAATCTCCAATCGTCAATCTCCGATCGTCAATCTCCGATAGTCAATCTCAGATCAATCTCCGATCGTTAATGTCCGATCGTCAATCTCCAATCGTCAATCTCAGATCAATCTCCGATCGTCAATCTCAGGTCAATCTCCGATCGTCAATCTCAGGTCAATCTCCAATCGTCAATCTCAGATCAATCTCTGATCGTTAATGTCCGATCGTCAATCTCCGATCGTCAATCTCAGATCAATCTCCGATCGTCAATCTCCGATTAATCTCCGATCGTCAATCTCCGATCCTCAAACTCCGATCCTCAATCTCCGATCGTGAATCGCAGATCCTCAATCTCCGATCGTCAATCTCCGATCGTCAATCTCCGATCGTCAATCTCCGATCCTCAAACTCCGATCCTCAATCTCCGATCGTGAATCGCAGATCCTCACTCTCCAATCGTCAATCTCAGATCGTGAATCTCCGATCGTCAATCTCCGATCCTCAATCTCCGACCGTCAATCTTCGATCGGCAATCTCTGATCATCAATCTCCGATCGTCAATCTCCGATCCTCAATCTTACGATCGTCAATCTCAGATCAATCTCCAATCGTCAATCTCAGGTCAATCTCCAATCGTCAATGTCCAATCGTCAATCTCTTGATCATCAATCTCAGATCAATCTCCGATCGTCAATGTCCGATCGTCAATCTCAGATCAATCTCCGATCGTCAATCTCCGATCGTCAATCTCAGATCAATCTCCGATCGTCAATCTCCGATCGTCAATCTTCGATCGTCAATGTCCGATCGTCAGTCTCCGATCGTCAATCTCCGATCGTCAATCTCCGATTCGTCAATCTCCGATCGTCAATCTCCGATCTTCAATCTCCGATCGTCAATCTCCTATCGTCAATCACCGATCTTCAATCTCCGATCGTCAATCTCCTATCGTCAATCACCGATCTTCAATCTCCGATCGTCAATCTCCGATCTGCAATCTCTGATCTTCAATCTCCGATCTTCAATCTCCGATGGTCAATCTCCGATGGTCAATCTCAGATCGTCAATCTCCGATGGTCAATCTCAGGTCAATCTCCGATCGTCAATCTCCGATCGTCAATCTCAGATCAATCTCCGATCGTTAATGTCCGATCGTCAATCTCCAATCGTCAATCTCCGATCGTCAATCTCCGATAGTCAATCTCAGATCAATCTCCGATCGTTAATGTCCGATCGTCAATCTCCAATCGTCAATGTCAGATCAATCTCCGATCGTCAATCTCAGGTCAATCTCCGATCGTCAATCTCAGGTCAATCTCCAATCGTCAATCTCAGATCAATCTCCGATCGTTAATGTCCGATCGTCAATCTCCGATCGTCAATCTCAGATCAATCTCCGATCGTCAATCTCCGATTAATCTCCGATCGTCAATCTCCGATCCTCAAACTCCGATCCTCAATCTCCGATCGTGAATCGCAGATCCTCAATCTCCGATCGTCAATCTCCGATCGTGAATCTCCGATCGTCAATCTCCGATCCTCAAACTCCGATCCTCAATCTCCGATCGTGAATCGCAGATCCTCAATCTCCAATCGTCAATCTCAGATCGTGAATCTCCGATCGTCAATCTCCGATCCTCAATCTCCGACCGTCAATCTTCGATCGGCAATCTCTGATCATCAATCTCCGATCGTCAATCTCCGATCCTCAATCTTACGATCGTCAATCTCAGATCAATCTCCAATCGTCAATCTCAGGTCAATCTCCAATCGTCAATGTCCAATCGTCAATCTCTTGATCATCAATCTCAGATCAATCTCCGATCGTCAATGTCCGATCGTCAATCTCAGATCAATCTCCGATCGTCAATCTCCGATCGTCAATCTCAGATCAATCTCCGATCGTCAATCTCCGATCGTCAATCTTCGATCGTCAATGTCCGATCGTCAGTCTCCGATCGTCAATCTCCGATCGTCAATCTCCGATTCGTCAATCTCCGATCGTCAATCTCCGATCTTCAATCTCCGATCGTCAATCTCCGATCTTCAATCTCCGATCTTCAATCTCCGATTCGTCAATCTCCGATCGTCAATCACCGATCGTCAATCACCGATCGTCAATCTCCGATCGTCAATCTCAGATCGTCAATCACCGATCTTCAATCTCCGATCGTCAATCTCAGATCGTCAATCTCCAATCGTCAATCACCGATCTTCAATCTCCGATCGTCGATCTCCGATCGTCAATCACTGATCTTCACTCTCCGATCGTCAATCTCCGATCGTCAATCACCGATCTTCAATCTCCAATCTTAAATCACCGATCGTCAATCTCCTATCGTCAATCTCAGATCTTCAATCTCCGATCGTCAATCTCCAATCTTAAATCACCGATCGTCAATCTCCTATCGTCAATCTCAGATCTTCAATCTCCGATCGTCAATCTCCGATTCGTCAATCTCCGATCGTCAATCACCGATCGTCAATCACTGATCGTCAATCTCCGATCGTCAATTTCAGATCGTCAATTTCAGATCGTCAACCTCTGATCAATCACCGATCGTCAATCTCCGATCTTCAATCTCCGATCGTCAATCTCCCATTCGTCAATCACTGATCGTCAATCTCTGATCGTCAATCTCCGATCGTCAATCTCCGGTCTTCAATCTCCGATCTTCAATCATCGATCTTCAATCTCCGATCGTCAATCACCGATCTTCAATCACCGATCTTCAATCTCCGATCGTCAATCACCAATCTTCAATCTCCGATCGTCAATCACCGATCTTCAATCTCCGATCGTCAATCTCCTATCGTCAATCACCGATCTTCAATCTCCGATCGTCAATCTCCTATCGTCAATCACCGATCTTCAATCTCCGATCGTCAATCTCCGATCTGCAATCTCTGATCTTCAATCTCCGATCTTCAATCTCCGATGGTCAATCTCCGATGGTCAATCTCAGATCGTCAATCTCCGATGGTCAATCTCAGGTCAATCTCCGATCGTCAATCTCCGATCGTCAATCTCAGATCAATCTCCGATCGTTAATGTCCGATCGTCAATCTCCAATCGTCAATCTCAGATCAATCTCCGATCGTCAATCTCAGGTCAATCTCCGATCGTCAATCTCAGGTCAATCTCCAATCGTCAATCTCAGATCAATCTCTGATCGTTAATGTCCGATCGTCAATCTCCGATCGTCAATCTCAGATCAATCTCCGATCGTCAATCTCCGATTAATCTCCGATCGTCAATCTCCGATCCTCAAACTCCGATCCTCAATCTCCGATCGTGAATCGCAGATCCTCAATCTCCAATCGTCAATCTCAGATCGTGAATCTCCGATCGTCAATCTCCGATCCTCAATCTCCGACCGTCAATCTTCGATCGGCAATCTCTGATCATCAATCTCCGATCGTCAATCTCCGATCCTCAATCTTACGATCGTCAATCTCAGATCAATCTCCAATCGTCAATCTCAGGTCAATCTCCAATCGTCAATGTCCAATCGTCAATCTCTTGATCATCAATCTCAGATCAATCTCCGATCGTCAATGTCCGATCGTCAATCTCAGATCAATCTCCGATCGTCAATCTCCGATCGTCAATCTCAGATCAATCTCCGATCGTCAATCTCCGATCGTCAATCTTCGATCGTCAATGTCCGATCGTCAGTCTCCGATCGTCAATCTCCGATCGTCAATCTCCGATTCGTCAATCTCCGATCGTCAATCTCCGATCTTCAATCTCCGATCGTCAATCTCCGATCTTCAATCTCCGATCTTCAATCTCCGATTCGTCAATCTCCGATCGTCAATCACCGATCGTCAATCACCGATCGTCAATCTCCGATCGTCAATCTCAGATCGTCAATCACCGATCTTCAATCTCCGATCGTCAATCTCAGATCGTCAATCTCCAATCGTCAATCACCGATCTTCAATCTCCGATCGTCGATCTCCGATCGTCAATCACTGATCTTCACTCTCCGATCGTCAATCTCCGATCGTCAATCACCGATCTTCAATCTCCAATCTTAAATCACCGATCGTCAATCTCCTATCGTCAATCTCAGATCTTCAATCTCCGATCGTCAATCTCCAATCTTAAATCACCGATCGTCAATCTCCTATCGTCAATCTCAGATCTTCAATCTCCGATCGTCAATCTCCGATTCGTCAATCTCCGATCGTCAATCACCGATCGTCAATCACTGATCGTCAATCTCCGATCGTCAATTTCAGATCGTCAATTTCAGATCGTCAACCTCTGATCAATCACCGATCGTCAATCTCCGATCTTCAATCTCCGATCGTCAATCTCCCATTCGTCAATCACTGATCGTCAATCTCTGATCGTCAATCTCCGATCGTCAATCTCCGGTCTTCAATCTCCGATCTTCAATCATCGATCTTCAATCTCCGATCGTCAATCACCGATCTTCAATCACCGATCTTCAATCTCCGATCGTCAATCACCAATCTTCAATCTCCGATCGTCAATCACCGATCTTCAATCTCCGATCGTCAATCTCCTATCGTCAATCACCGATCTTCAATCTCCGATCGTCAATCTCCTATCGTCAATCACCGATCTTCAATCTCCGATCGTCAATCTCCGATCTGCAATCTCTGATCTTCAATCTCCGATCTTCAATCTCCGATGGTCAATCTCCGATGGTCAATCTCAGATCGTCAATCTCCGATGGTCAATCTCAGGTCAATCTCCGATCGTCAATCTCCGATCGTCAATCTCAGATCAATCTCCGATCGTTAATGTCCGATCGTCAATCTCCAATCGTCAATCTCCGATCGTCAATCTCAGGTCAATCTCCGATCGTCAATCTCAGGTCAATCTCCAATCGTCAATCTCAGATCAATCTCCGATCGTTAATGTCCGATCGTCAATCTCCGATCGTCAATCTCCGATCCTCAAACTCCGATCCTCAATCTCCGATCGTGAATCGCAGATCCTCAATCTCCGATCGTCAATCTCCGATCGTGAATCTCCGATCGTCAATCTCCGATCCTCAAACTCCGATCCTCAATCTCCGATCGTGAATCGCAGATCCTCAATCTCCAATCGTCAATCTCAGATCGTGAATCTCCGATCGTCAATCTCCGATCCTCAATCTCCGACCGTCAATCTTCGATCGGCAATCTCTGATCATCAATCTCCGATCGTCAATCTCCGATCCTCAATCTTACGATCGTCAATCTCAGATCAATCTCCAATCGTCAATCTCAGGTCAATCTCCAATCGTCAATGTCCAATCGTCAATCTCTTGATCATCAATCTCAGATCAATCTCCGATCGTCAATGTCCGATCGTCAATCTCAGATCAATCTCCGATCGTCAATCACCGATCGTCAATCTCAGATCAATCTCCGATCGTCAATCTCCGATCGTCAATCTTCGATCGTCAATGTCCGATCGTCAGTCTCCGATCGTCAATCTCCGATCGTCAATCTCCGATTCGTCAATCTCCGATCGTCAATCTCCGATCTTCAATCTCCGATCGTCAATCTCCTGTCGTCAATCACCGATCCTCAAACTCCGATCCTCAATCTCCGATCGTGAATCGCAGATCCTCAATCTCCGATCGTCAATCTCCGATCGTGAATCTCCGATCGTCAATCTCCGATCCTCAATCTCCGATCGTCAATCTCCGATCCTCAATCTTACGATCGTCAATCTCAGATCAATCTCCAATCGTCAATCTCAGGTCAATCTCCAATCGTCAATGTCCGATCGTCAATCTCAGATCAATCTCCGATCGTCAATCTCCGATCGTCAATCTCAGATCAATCTCCGATCGTCAATCTCAGGTCAATCTCCAATCGTCAATGTCCGATCGTCAATCTCAGATCAATCTCCGATCGTCAATCTCCGATCGTCAATCTCAGATCAATCTCCGATCGTCAATCTCCGATCGTCAATCTTCGATCGTCAATGTCCGATCGTCAGTCTCCGATCGTCAATCTCCGATCGTCAATCTCCGATTCGTCAATCTCCGATCGTCAATCTCCGATTCGTCAATCTCCGATCGTCAATCTCCGGTCTTCAATCTCCGATCTTCAATCATCGATCTTCAATCTCCGATCGTCAATCACCGATCTTCAATCACCGATCTTCAATCTCCGATCGTCAATCACCAATCTTCAATCTCCGATCGTCAATCACCGATCTTCAATCTCCGATCGTCAATCTCCTATCGTCAATCACCGATCTTCAATCTCCGATCGTCAATCTCCTATCGTCAATCACCGATCTTCAATCTCCGATCGTCAATCTCCGATCTGCAATCTCTGATCTTCAATCTCCGATCTTCAATCTCCGATGGTCAATCTCCGATGGTCAATCTCAGATCGTCAATCTCCGATGGTCAATCTCAGGTCAATCTCCGATCGTCAATCTCCGATCGTCAATCTCAGATCAATCTCCGATCGTTAATGTCCGATCGTCAATCTCCAATCGTCAATCTCCGATCGTCAATCTCAGGTCAATCTCCGATCGTCAATCTCAGGTCAATCTCCAATCGTCAATCTCAGATCAATCTCCGATCGTTAATGTCCGATCGTCAATCTCCGATCGTCAATCTCCGATCCTCAAACTCCGATCCTCAATCTCCGATCGTGAATCGCAGATCCTCAATCTCCGATCGTCAATCTCCGATCGTGAATCTCCGATCGTCAATCTCCGATCCTCAAACTCCGATCCTCAATCTCCGATCGTGAATCGCAGATCCTCAATCTCCAATCGTCAATCTCAGATCGTGAATCTCCGATCGTCAATCTCCGATCCTCAATCTCCGACCGTCAATCTTCGATCGGCAATCTCTGATCATCAATCTCCGATCGTCAATCTCCGATCCTCAATCTTACGATCGTCAATCTCAGATCAATCTCCAATCGTCAATCTCAGGTCAATCTCCAATCGTCAATGTCCAATCGTCAATCTCTTGATCATCAATCTCAGATCAATCTCCGATCGTCAATGTCCGATCGTCAATCTCAGATCAATCTCCGATCGTCAATCACCGATCGTCAATCTCAGATCAATCTCCGATCGTCAATCTCCGATCGTCAATCTTCGATCGTCAATGTCCGATCGTCAGTCTCCGATCGTCAATCTCCGATCGTCAATCTCCGATTCGTCAATCTCCGATCGTCAATCTCCGATCTTCAATCTCCGATCGTCAATCTCCTATCGTCAATCACCGATCTTCAATCTCCGATCGTCAATCTCCTATCGTCAATCACCGATCTTCAATCTCCGATCGTCAATCTCCGATCTGCAATCTCTGATCTTCAATCTCCGATCTTCAATCTCCGATGGTCAATCTCCGATGGTCAATCTCAGATCGTCAATCTCCGATGGTCAATCTCAGGTCAATCTCCGATCGTCAATCTCCGATCGTCAATCTCAGATCAATCTCCGATCGTTAATGTCCGATCGTCAATCTCCAATCGTCAATCTCCGATCGTCAATCTCCGATAGTCAATCTCAGATCAATCTCCGATCGTTAATGTCCGATCGTCAATCTCCAATCGTCAATCTCAGATCAATCTCCGATCGTCAATCTCAGGTCAATCTCCGATCGTCAATCTCAGGTCAATCTCCAATCGTCAATCTCAGATCAATCTCCGATCGTTAATGTCCGATCGTCAATCTCCGATCGTCAATCTCAGATCAATCTCCGATCGTCAATCTCCGATTAATCTCCGATCGTCAATCTCCGATCCTCAAACTCCGATCCTCAATCTCCGATCGTGAATCGCAGATCCTCAATCTCCGATCGTCAATCTCCGATCGTGAATCTCCGATCGTCAATCTCCGATCCTCAATCTCCGACCGTCAATCTTCGATCGGCAATCTCTGATCATCAATCTCCGATCGTCAATCTCCGATCCTCAATCTTACGATCGTCAATCTCAGATCAATCTCCAATCGTCAATCTCAGGTCAATCTCCAATCGTCAATGTCCGATCGTCAATCTCAGATCAATCTCCGATCGTCAATCTCCGATCGTCAATCTCAGATCAATCTCCGATCGTCAATCTCCGATCGTCAATCTTCGATCGTCAATGTCCGATCGTCAGTCTCCGATCGTCAATCTCCGATCGTCAATCTCCGATTCGTCAATCTCCGATCGTCAATCTCCGATCTTCAATCTCCGATCGTCAATCTCCGATCTTCAATCTCCGATCTTCAATCTCCGATTCGTCAATCTCCGATCGTCAATCACCGATCGTCAATCACCGATCGTCAATCTCCGATCGTCAATCTCAGATCGTCAATCACCGATCTTCAATCTCCGATCGTCAATCTCAGATCGTCAATCACCGATATTCAATCTCCGATCGTCACTCTCCGATCGTCAATCTCCGATCGTCAATCACCGATGTTCAATCTCCGATCGTCACTCTCCGATCGTCAATCTCCGATCGTCAATCTCCGATCGTCAATCTCAGATCGTCAATCTCAGATCATCAATCTCCGATCGTCAATCTCAGATCGTCAATCTCAGATCTTCAATCTCCGATCCTCAATCTCCGAGCGTCAATCTCAGATCAATCTCCGATCGTCAAACTCCAATCGTCAATCACCGATCTTCAATCTCCGATCTTCAATCTCCGATCGTCAATCACCGATCTTCAATCACCGATCTTGAATCACCGATCGTCAATCACCGATCTTCAATCTCTGATCGTCGATCTCCGATCGTCAATCACTGATCTTCAATCTCCGATCGTCAATCTCCGATCGTCAATCACCGATCTTCAATCTCCAATCTTAAATCACCGATCGTCAATCTCCTATCGTCAATCTCAGATCTTCAATCTCCGATCGTCAATCTCCGATTCGTCAATCTCCGATCGTCAATCACCGATCGTCAATCACTGATCGTCAATCTCCGATCGTCAATTTCAGATCGTCAATTTCAGATCGTCAACCTCTGATCAATCACCGATCGTCAATCTCCGATCTTCAATCTCCGATCGTCAATCTCCCATTCGTCAATCACTGATCGTCAATCTCTGATCATCAATCTCCGATCGTCAATCTCCGGTCTTCAATCTCCGATCTTCAATCATCGATCTTCAATCTCCGATCGTCAATCACCGATCTTCAATCACCGATCTTCAATCTCCGATCGTCAATCACCAATCTTCAATCTCCGATCGTCAATCACCGATCTTCAATCTCCGATCGTCAATCTCCTATCGTCAATCACCGATCTTCAATCTCCGATCGTCAATCTCCTATCGTCAATCACCGATCTTCAATCTCCGATCGTCAATCTCCGATCTGCAATCTCTGATCTTCAATCTCCGATCTTCAATCTCCGATGGTCAATCTCCGATGGTCAATCTCAGATCGTCAATCTCCGATGGTCAATCTCAGGTCAATCTCCGATCGTCAATCTCCGATCGTCAATCTCAGATCAATCTCCGATCGTTAATGTCCGATCGTCAATCTCCAATCGTCAATCTCCGATCGTCAATCTCCGATAGTCAATCTCAGATCAATCTCCGATCGTTAATGTCCGATCGTCAATCTCCAATCGTCAATCTCAGATCAATCTCCGATCGTCAATCTCAGGTCAATCTCCGATCGTCAATCTCAGGTCAATCTCCAATCGTCAATCTCAGATCAATCTCCGATCGTTAATGTCCGATCGTCAATCTCCGATCGTCAATCTCAGATCAATCTCCGATCGTCAATCTCCGATTAATCTCCGATCGTCAATCTCCGATCCTCAAACTCCGATCCTCAATCTCCGATCGTGAATCGCAGATCCTCAATCTCCGATCGTCAATCTCCGATCGTGAATCTCCGATCGTCAATCTCCGATCCTCAAACTCCGATCCTCAATCTCCGATCGTGAATCGCAGATCCTCAATCTCTAATCGTCAATCTCAGATCGTGAATCTCCGATCGTCAATCTCCGATCCTCAATCTCCGACCGTCAATCTTCGATCGGTAATCTCTGATCATCAATCTCCGATCGTCAATCTCCGATCCTCAATCTTACGATCGTCAATCTCAGATCAATCTCCAATCGTCAATCTCAGGTCAATCTCCAATCGTCAATGTCCAATCGTCAATCTCTTGATCATCAATCTCAGATCAATCTCCGATCGTCAATGTCCGATCGTCAATCTCAGATCAATCTCCGATCGTCAATCTCCGATCGTCAATCTCAAATCAATCTCCGATCGTCAATCTCCGATCGTCAATCTTCGATCGTCAATGTCCGATCGTCAGTCTCCGATCGTCAATCTCCGATCGTCAATCTCCGATTCGTCAATCTCCGATCGTCAATCTCCCATTCGTCAATCACTGATCGTCAATCTCTGATCGTCAATCTCCGATCGTCAATCTCCGGTCTTCAATCTCCGATCTTCAATCATCGATCTTCAATCTCCGATCGTCAATCACCGATCTTCAATCACCGATCTTCAATCTCCGATCGTCAATCACCAATCTTCAATCTCCGATCGTCAATCACCGATCTTCAATCTCCGATCGTCAATCTCCTATCGTCAATCACCGATCTTCAATCTCCGATCGTCAATCTCCTATCGTCAATCACCGATCTTCAATCTCCGATCGTCAATCTCCGATCTGCAATCTCTGATCTTCAATCTCCGATCTTCAATCTCCGATGGTCAATCTCCGATGGTCAATCTCAGATCGTCAATCTCCGATGGTCAATCTCAGGTCAATCTCCGATCGTCAATCTCCCATCGTCAATCTCAGATCAATCTCCGATCGTTAATGTCCGATCGTCAATCTCCAATCGTCAATCTCCGATCGTCAATCTCCGATAGTCAATCTCAGATCAATCTCCGATCGTTAATGTCCGATCGTCAATCTCCAATCGTCAATCTCAGATCAATCTCCGATCGTCAATCTCAGGTCAATCTCCGATCGTCAATCTCAGGTCAATCTCCAATCGTCAATCTCAGATCAATCTCCGATCGTTAATGTCCGATCGTCAATCTCCGATCGTCAATCTCAGATCAATCTCCGATCGTCAATCTCCGATTAATCTCCGATCGTCAATCTCCGATCCTCAAACTCCGATCCTCAATCTCCGATCGTGAATCGCAGATCCTCAATCTCCGATCGTCAATCTCCGATCGTGAATCTCCGATCGTCAATCTCCGATCCTCAAACTCCGATCCTCAATCTCCGATCGTGAATCGCAGATCCTCAATCTCCGATCGTCAATCTCCGATCTTCAATCTCCGATCTTCAATCTCCGATTCGTCAATCTCCGATCGTCAATCACCAATCGTCAATCACCGATCGTCAATCTCCGATCGTCAATCTCAGATCGTCAATCACCGATCTTCAATCTCCGATCGTCAATCTCAGATCGTCAATCACCGATATTCAATCTCCGATCGTCACTCTCCAATCGTCAATCTCCGATCGTCAATCACCGATCGTCAATCTCCGATCGTCAATCTTCGATCGTCAATGTCCGATCGTCAGTCTCCGATCGTCAATCTCCGATCGTCAATCTCCGATTCGTCAATCTCCGATCGTCAATCTCCGATCTTCAATCTCCGATCGTCAATCTCCGATCTTCAATCTCCGATCTTCAATCTCCGATCGTCACTCTCCGATCGTCAATCTCCGATCGTCAATCACCGATCGTCAATCTCCGATCGTCAATCTCAGATCGTCAATCACCGATCTTCAATCTCCGATCGTCACTCTCCGATCGTCAATCTCCGATCGTCAATCACCGATCGTCAATCTCCGATCGTCAATCTCAGATCGTCAATCTCAGATCGTCAATCTCCGATCGTCAATCTCAGATCGTCAACCTCAGATCTTCAATCTCCGATCCTCAATCTCCGAGCGTCAATCTCAGATCAATCTCCGATCGTCAAACTCCAATCGTCAATCACCGATCTTCAATCTCCGATCTTCAATCTCCGATCGTCAATCACCGATCTTCAATCACCGATCTTCAATCACCGATCTTCAATCACCGATCGTCAATCTCCGATCGTCAATCTCAGATCGTCAATCTCAGATCGTCAATCTCCGATCGTCAATCTCAGATCGTCAATCTCAGATCTTCAATCTCCGATCCTCAATCTCCGAGCGTCAATCTCAGATCAATCACCGATCGTCAATCTCCAATCGTCAATCACCGATCGTCAATCTCCGATCTTCAATCTCCGATCGTCAATCTCCCATTCGTCAATCACTGATCGTCAATCTCTGATCGTCAATCTCCGATCGTCAATCTCCGGTCTTCACTCTCCGATGTTCCATCTCCGATCGTCAATCTCCGATCGTCAATCTCCAATCGTCAATCTCCCATTCGTCAATCACTGATCGTCAATCTCCGATCGTCAATCTCCGATCGTCAATCTCCGGTCTTCAATCTCCGATGTTCCATCTCCGATCGTCAATCTCCGATCGTCAATCTTCGATCGTCAGTCGCCAATCTTCAATCTCCGATCAATCTCCGATCATCAATCTCCGATCGTCAATCTCCAATCTTCAATCTCCGACCGTCAATCTTTGATCGTCAATCTCCGATCGTCGATCTCCGATCGTCAATCACCAATCTTCAATCTCCGATCTTCAATCACCGATCGTCAATCTCCTATCGTCAATCTCAGATCTTCAATCTCCAATCGTCAATCACCGATCTTCAATCTCCAATCGTCAATCACTGATCTTCAATCTCCGATCGTCGATCTCCGATCGTCAATCACTGATCTTCAATCTCCGATCGTCAATCTCCGATCGTCAATCACCGATCTTCAATCTCCAATCTTAAATCACCGATCGTCAATCTCCTATCGTCAATCTCAGATCTTCAATCTCCGATCGTCAATCTCCGATTCGTCAATCTCCGATCGTCAATCACCGATCGTCAATCACTGATCGTCAATCTCCGATCGTCAATTTCAGATCGTCAATTTCAGATCGTCAACCTCTGATCAATCACCGATCGTCAATCTCCGATCTTCAATCTCCGATCATCAATCTCCCATTCGTCAATCACTGATCGTCAATCTCTGATCGTCAATCTCCGATCGTCAATCTCCGGTCTTCAATCTCCGATCTTCAATCATCGATCTTCAATCTCCGATCGTCAATCACCGATCTTCAATCACCGATCTTCAATCTCCGATCGTCAATCACCAATCTTCAATCTCCGATCGTCAATCACCGATCTTCAATCTCCGATCGTCAATCTCCTATCGTCAATCACCAATCTTCAATCTCCGATCGTCAATCTCCTATCGTCAATCACCGATCTTCAATCTCCGATCGTCAATCTCCGATCTGCAATCTCTGATCTTCAATCTCCGATCTTCAATCTCCGATGGTCAATCTCCGATGGTCAATCTCAGATCGTCAATCTCCGATGGTCAATCTCAGGTCAATCTCCGATCGTCAATCTCCGATCGTCAATCTCAGATCAATCTCCGATCGTTAATGTCCGATCGTCAATCTCCAATCGTCAATCTCAGATCAATCTCCGATCGTCAATCTCAGGTCAATCTCCGATCGTCAATCTCAGGTCAATCTCCAATCGTCAATCTCAGATCAATCTCCGATCGTTAATGTCCGATCGTCAATCTCCGATCGTCAATCTCAGATCAATCTCCGATCGTCAATCTCCGATTAATCTCCGATCGTCAATCTCCGATCCTCAAACTCCGATCCTCAATCTCCGATCGTGAATCGCAGATCCTCAATCTCCAATCGTCAATCTCAGATCGTGAATCTCCGATCGTCAATCTCCGATCCTCAATCTCCGACCGTCAATCTTCGATCGGCAATCTCTGATCATCAATCTCCGATCGTCAATCTCCGATCCTCAATCTTACGATCGTCAATCTCAGATCAATCTCCAATCGTCAATCTCAGGTCAATCTCCAATCGTCAATGTCCAATCGTCAATCTCTTGATCATCAATCTCAGATCAATCTCCGATCGTCAATGTCCGATCGTCAATCTCAGATCAATCTCCGATCGTCAATCTCCGATCGTCAATCTCAGATCAATCTCCGATCGTCAATCTCCGATCGTCAATCTTCGATCGTCAATGTCCGATCGTCAGTCTCCGATCGTCAATCTCCGATCTTCAATCTCCGATCATCAATCTCCCATTCGTCAATCACTGATCGTCAATCTCTGATCGTCAATCTCCGATCGTCAATCTCTGGTCTTCAATCTCCGATGTTCCATCTCCGATCGTCAATCTCCGATCGTCAATCTCCAATCGTCAATCTCCCATTCGTCAATCTCTGATCGTCAATCTCCGATCGTCAATCTCCGGTCTTCAATCTCCGATGTTCCATCTCCGATCGTCAATCTCCGATCGTCAATCTCCAATCGTCAATCTCCCATTCGTCAATCACTGATCGTCAATCTCTGATCGTCAATCTCCGATCGTCAATCTCCGGTCTTCAATCTCCGATGTTCCATCTCCGATTGTCAATCTCCGATCGTCAATCTCCGATCGTCAGTCGCCAATCTTCAATCTCCGATCAATCTCCGATCATCAATCTCCGATCGTCAATCTCCAATCTTCAATCTCCGACCGTCAATCTCTGATCGTCAATCTCCGATCGTCGATCTCCGATCGTCAATCACCAATCTTCAATCTCCGATCTTCAATCTCCGATCTTCAATCACCGATCGTCAATCTCCTATCGTCAATCTCAGATCTTCAATCTCCAATCGTCAATCACCGATCTTCAATCTCCAATCGTCAATCACCGATCTTCAATCTCCGATCGTCGATCTCCGATCGTCAATCACTGATCTTCAATCTCCGATCGTCAATCTCCGATCGTCAATCACCGATCTTCAATCTCCAATCTTAAATCACCGATCGTCAATCTCCTATCGTCAATCTCAGATCTTCAATCTCCGATCGTCAATCTCCGATTCGTCAATCTCCGATCGTCAATCACCGATCGTCAATCACTGATCGTCAATCTCCGATCGTCAATTTCAGATCGTCAATTTCAGATCGTCAACCTCTGATCAATCACCGATCGTCAATCTCCGATCTTCAATCTCCGATCGTCAATCTCCCATTCGTCAATCACTGATCGTCAATCTCTGATCGTCAATCTCCGATCGTCAATCTCCGGTCTTCAATCTCCGATCTTCAATCATCGATCTTCAATCTCCGATCGTCAATCACCGATCTTCAATCACCAATCTTCAATCTCCGATCGTCAATCACCAATCTTCAATCTCCGATCGTCAATCACCGATCTTCAATCTCCGATCGTCAATCTCCTATCGTCAATCACCGATCTTCAATCTCCGATCGTCAATCTCCGATCTGCAATCTCTGATCTTCAATCTCCGATCTTCAATCTCCGATCGCCAATCTCCGATGGTCAATCTCAGATCGTCAATCTCCGATGGTCAATCTCAGGTCAATCTCCGATCGTCAATCTCCGATCGTCAATCTCAGATCAATCTCCGATCGTTAATGTCCGATCGTCAATCTCCAATCGTCAATCTCCGATCGTCAATCTCCGATAGTCAATCTCAGATCAATCTCCGATCGTTAATGTCCGATCGTCAATCTCCAATCGTCAATCTCAGATCAATCTCCGATCGTCAATCTCAGGTCAATCTCCGATCGTCAATCTCAGGTCAATCTCCAATCGTCAATCTCAGATCAATCTCCGATCGTTAATGTCCGATCGTCAATCTCCGATCGTCAATCTCAGATCAATCTCCGATCGTCAATCTCCGATTAATCTCCGATTGTCAATCTCCGATCCTCAAACTCCGATCCTCAATCTCCGATCGTGAATCGCAGATCCTCAATCTCCGATCATCAATCTCCGATCGTGAATCTCCGATCGTCAATCTCCGATCCTCAAACTCCGATCCTCAATCTCCGATCGTGAATCGCAGATCCTCAATCTCCAATCGTCAATCTCAGATCGTGAATCTCCGATCGTCAATCTCCGATCCTCAATCTCCGACCGTCAATCTTCGATCGGCAATCTCTGATCAACAATCTCCGATCGTCAATCTCCGATCCTCAATCTTACGATCGTCAATCTCAGATCAATCTCCAATCGTCAATCTCCGATCGTCAATCTCAGGTCAATCTCCAATCGTCAATGTCCAATCGTCAATCTCTTGATCATCAATCTCAGATCAATCTACGATCGTCAATGTCCGATCGTCAATCTCAGATCAATCTCCGATCGTCAATCTCCGATCGTCAATCTCAGATCAATCTCCGATCGTCAATCTCCGATCGTCAATCTTCGATCGTCAATGTCCGATCGTCAGTCTTCGATCGTCAATCTCCGATCGTCAATCTCCGATCGTCAATCACTGATCGTCAATCTCTGATTCGTCAATCTCCGATCGTCAATCTCCGATTCGTCAATCTCCGATCGTCAATCTCCGATCTTCAATCTCCGATCGTCAATCTCCGATCTTCAATCTCCGATCTTCAATCTCCGATTCGTCAATCTCCGATCGTCAATCACCGATCGTCAATCACCGATCGTCAATCTCCGATCGTCAATCTCAGATCGTCAATCACCGATCTTCAATCTCCGATCGTCAATCTCAGATCGTCAATCACCGATATTCAATCTCCGATCGTCACTCTCCGAATGTCAATCTCCGATCGTCAATCACCGATCGTCAATCTCCGATCGTCAATCTCAGATCGTCAATCACCGATCTTCAATCTCCGATCGTCACTCTCCGATCGTCAATCTCCGATCGTCAATCACCGATCGTCAATCTCCGATCGTCAATCTCAGATCGTCAATCTCAGATCGTCAATCTCCGATCGTCAATCTCAGATCGTCAATCTCAGATCTTCAATCTCCGAATCTCAATCTCCGAGCGTCAATCTCAGATCAATCTCCGATCGTCAAACTCCAATCGTCAATCACCGATCTTCAATCTCCGATCTTCAATCTCCGATCGTCAATCACCGATCTTCAATCACCGATCTTCAATCACCGATCTTCAATCACCGATCGTCAATCTCCGATCGTCAATCTCAGATCGTCAATCTCAGATCGTCAATCTCCGATCGTCAATCTTAGATCGTCAATCTCAGATCTTCAATCTCCGATCCTCAATCTCCGAGCGTCAATCTCAGATCAATCACCGATCGTCAATCTCCAATCGTCAATCACCGATCGTCAATCTCCGATCTTCAATCTCCGATCGTCAATCTCCCATTCGTCAATCACTGATCGTCAATCTCTGATCGTCAATCTCCGATCGTCAATCTCCGGTCTTCAATCTCCAATGTTCCATCTCCGATCGTCAATCTCCGATCGTCAATCTCCGATCGTCAGTCGCCAATCTTCAATCTCCGATCAATCTCCGATCATCAATCTCCGATCGTCAATCTCCAATCTTCAATCTCCGACCGTCAATCTCTGATCGTCAATCTCCGATCGTCGATCTCCGATCGTCAATCACCAATCTTCAATCTCCGATCTTCAATCTCCGATCTTCAATCACCGATCGTCAATCTCCTATCGTCAATCTCAGATCTTCAATCTCCAATCGTCAATCACCGATCTTCAATCTCCAATCGTCAATCACCGATCTTCAATCTCCGATCGTCGATCTCCGATCGTCAATCACTGATCTTCAATCTCCGATCGTCAATCTCCGATCGTCAATCACCGATCTTCAATCTCCAATCTTAAATCACCGATCGTCAATCTCCTATCGTCAATCTCAGATCTTCAATCTCCGATCGTCAATCTCCGATTCGTCAATCTCCGATCGTCAATCACCGATCGTCAATCACTGATCGTCAATCTCCGATCGTCAATTTCAGATCGTCAATTTCAGATCGTCAACCTCTGATCAATCACCGATCGTCAATCTCCGATCTTCAATCTCCGATCGTCAATCTCCCATTCGTCAATCACTGATCATCAATCTCTGATCGTCAATCTCCGATCGTCAATTTCAGATCGTCAATTTCAGATCGTCAACCTCTGATCAATCACCGATCGTCAATCTCCGATCTTCAATCTCCGATCATCAATCTCCCATTCGTCAATCACTGATCGTCAATCTCTGATCGTCAATCTCCGATCGTCAATCTCCGGTCTTCAATCTCCGATCTTCAATCATCGATCTTCAATCTCCGATCGTCAATCACCGATCTTCAATCACCGATCTTCAATCTCCGATCGTCAATCACCAATCTTCAATCTCCGATCGTCAATCACCGATCTTCAATCTCCGATCGTCAATCTCCTATCGTCAATCACCAATCTTCAATCTCCGATCGTCAATCTCCTATCGTCAATCACCGATCATCAATCTCCGATCGTCAATCTCCGATCTGCAATCTCTGATCTTCAATCTCCGATCTTCAATCTCCGATGGTCAATCTCCGATGGTCAATCTCAGATCGTCAATCTCCGATGGTCAATCTCAGGTCAATCTCCGATCGTCAATCTCCGATCGTCAATCTCAGATCAATCTCCGATCGTTAATGTCCGATCGTCAATCTCCAATCGTCAATCTCCGATCGTCAATCTCCGATCGTCAATCTCAGGTCAATCTCCGATCGTCAATCTCAGGTCAATCTCCAATCGTCAATCTCAGATCAATCTCCGATCGTTAATGTCCGATCGTCAATCTCCGATCGTCAATCTCAGATCAATCTCCGATCGTCAATCTCCGATTAATCTCCGATCGTCAATCTCCGATCCTCAAACTCCGATCCTCAATCTCCGATCGTGAATCGCAGATCCTCAATCTCCAATCGTCAATCTCAGATCGTGAATCTCCGATCGTCAATCTCCGATCCTCAATCTCCGACCGTCAATCTTCGATCGGCAATCTCTGATCATCAATCTCCGATCGTCAATCTCCGATCCTCAATCTTACGATCGTCAATCTCAGATCAATCTCCAATCGTCAATCTCAGGTCAATCTCCAATCGTCAATGTCCAATCGTCAATCTCTTGATCATCAATCTCAGATCAATCTCCGATCGTCAATGTCCGATCGTCAATCTCAGATCAATCTCCGATCGTCAATCTCCGATCGTCAATCTCAGATCAATCTCCGATCGTCAATCTCCGATCGTCAATCTTCGATCGTCAATGTCCGATCGTCAGTCTCCGATCGTCAATCTCCGATCGTCAATCTCCGATTCGTCAATCTCCGATCGTCAATCTCCGATCTTCAATCTCCGATCGTCAATCTCCGATCTTCAATCTCCGATCTTCAATCTCCGATCTTCAATCTCCGATTCGTCAATCTCCGATCGTCAATCACCGATCGTCAATCACCGATCGTCAATCTCCGATCGTCAATCTCAGATCGTCAATCACCGATCTTCAATCTCCGATCGTCAATCTCAGATCGTCAATCACCGATATTCAATCTCCGATCGTCACTCTCCGATCGTCAATCTCCGATCGTCAATCACCGATCGTCAATCTCCGATCGTCAATCTCAGATCGTCAATCACCGATCTTCAATCTCCGATCGTCACTCTCCGATCGTCAATCTCCGATCGTCAATCACCGATCGTCAATCTCCGATCGTCAATCTCAGATCGTCAATCTCAGATCGTCAATCTCCGATCGTCAATCTCAGATCGTCAATCTCAGATCTTCAATCTCCGATCCTCAATCTCCGAGCGTCAATCTCAGATCAATCTCCGATCGTCAAACTCCAATCGTCAATCACCGATCTTCAATCTCCGATCTTCAATCTCCGATCGTCAATCACCGATCTTCAATCACCGATCTTCAATCACCGATCTTCAATCACCGATCGTCAATCTCCGATCGTCAATCTCAGATCGTCAATCTCCGATCGTCAATCTCAGATCGTCAATCTCAGATCTTCAATCTCCGATCCTCAATCTCCGAGCGTCAATCTCAGATCAATCACCGATCGTCAATCTCCAATCGTCAATCACCGATCGTCAATCTCCGATCTTCAATCTCCGATCGTCAATCTCCCATTCGTCAATCACTGATCGTCAATCTCTGATCGTCAATCTCCGATCGTCAATCTCCGGTCTTCACTCTCCGATGTTCCATCTCCGATCGTCAATCTCCGATCGTCAATCTCCAATCGTCAATCTCCCATTCGTCAATCACTGATCGTCAATCTCTGATCGTCAATCTCCGATCGTCAATCTCCGGTCTTCAATCTCCGATGTTCCATCTCCGATCGTCAATCTCCGATCGTCAATCTCCGATCGTCAGTCGCCAATCTTCAATCTCCGATCAATCTCCGATCATCAATCTCCGATCGTCAATCTCCAATCTTCAATCTCCGACCGTCAATCTCTGATCGTCAATCTCCGATCGTCGATCTCCGATCGTCAATCACCAATCTTCAATCTCCGATCTTCAATCTCCGATCTTCAATCACCGATCGTCAATCTCCTATCGTCAATCTCAGATCTTCAATCTCCAATCGTCAATTACCGATCTTCAATCTCCAATCGTCAATCACCGATCTTCAATCTCCGATCGTCGATCTCCGATCGTCAATCATTGATCTTCAATCTCCGATCGTCAATCTCCGATCGTCAATCACCGATCTTCAATCTCCAATCTTAAATCACCGATCGTCAATCTCCTATCGTCAATCTCAGATCTTCAATCTCCGATCGTCAATCTCCGATTCGTCAATCTCCGATCGTCAATCACCGATCGTCAATCACTGATCGTCAATCTCCGATCGTCAATTTCAGATCGTCAATTTCAGATCGTCAACCTCTGATCAATCACCGATCGTCAATCTCCGATCTTCAATCTCCGATCGTCAATCTCCCATTCGTCAATCACTGATCGTCAATCTCTGATCGTCAATCTCCGATCGTCAATCTCCGGTCTTCAATCTCCGATCTTCAATCATCGATCTTCAATCTCCGATCGTCAATCACCGATCTTCAATCACCGATCTTCAATCTCCGATCGTCAATCACCAATCTTCAATCTCCGATCGTCAATCACCGATCTTCAATCTCCGATCGTCAATCTCCTATCGTCAATCACCGATCTTCAATCTCCGATCGTCAATCTCCTATCGTCAATCACCGATCTTCAATCTCCGATCGTCAATCTCCGATCTGCAATCTCTGATCTTCAATCTCCGATCTTCAATCTCCGATGGTCAATCTCCGATGGTCAATCTCAGATCGTCAATCTCCGATGGTCAATCTCAGGTCAATCTCCGATCGTCAATCTCCCATCGTCAATCTCAGATCAATCTCCGATCGTTAATGTCCGATCGTCAATCTCCAATCGTCAATCTCCGATCGTCAATCTCCGATAGTCAATCTCAGATCAATCTCCGATCGTTAATGTCCGATCGTCAATCTCCAATCGTCAATCTCAGATCAATCTCCGATCGTCAATCTCAGGTCAATCTCCGATCGTCAATCTCAGGTCAATCTCCAATCGTCAATCTCAGATCAATCTCCGATCGTTAATGTCCGATCGTCAATCTCCGATCGTCAATCTCAGATCAATCTCCGATCGTCAATCTCCGATTAATCTCCGATCGTCAATCTCCGATCCTCAAACTCCGATCCTCAATCTCCGATCGTGAATCGCAGATCCTCAATCTCCGATCGTCAATCTCCGATCGTCAATCTCCGATCGTCAATCTCCGATCCTCAAACTCCGATCCTCAATCTCCGATCGTGAATCGCAGATCCTCACTCTCCAATCGTCAATCTCAGATCGTGAATCTCCGATCGTCAATCTCCGATCCTCAATCTCCGACCGTCAATCTTCGATCGGCAATCTCTGATCATCAATCTCCGATCGTCAATCTCCGATCCTCAATCTTACGATCGTCAATCTCAGATCAATCTCCAATCGTCAATCTCAGGTCAATCTCCAATCGTCAATGTCCAATCGTCAATCTCTTGATCATCAATCTCAGATCAATCTCCGATCGTCAATGTCCGATCGTCAATCTCAGATCAATCTCCGATCGTCAATCTCCGATCGTCAATCTCAGATCAATCTCCGATCGTCAATCTCCGATCGTCAATCTTCGATCGTCAATGTCCGATCGTCAGTCTCCGATCGTCAATCTCCGATCGTCAATCTCCGATTCGTCAATCTCCGATCGTCAATCTCCGATCTTCAATCTCCGATCGTCAATCTCCTATCGTCAATCACCGATCTTCAATCTCCGATCGTCAATCTCCTATCGTCAATCACCGATCTTCAATCTCCGATCGTCAATCTCCGATCTGCAATCTCTGATCTTCAATCTCCGATCTTCAATCTCCGATGGTCAATCTCCGATGGTCAATCTCAGATCGTCAATCTCCGATGGTCAATCTCAGGTCAATCTCCGATCGTCAATCTCCGATCGTCAATCTCAGATCAATCTCCGATCGTTAATGTCCGATCGTCAATCTCCAATCGTCAATCTCAGATCAATCTCCGATCGTCAATCTCCGATCGTCAATCTTCGATCGTCAATGTCCGATCGTCAGTCTCCGATCGTCAATCTCCGATCGTCAATCTCCGATTCGTCAATCTCCGATCGTCAATCTCCGATCTTCAATCTCCGATCGTCAATCTCCTATCGTCAATCACCGATCTTCAATCTCCGATCGTCAATCTCCTATCGTCAATCACCGATCTTCAATCTCCGATCGTCAATCTCCGATCTGCAATCTCTGATCTTCAATCTCCGATCTTCAATCTCCGATGGTCAATCTCCGATGGTCAATCTCAGATCGTCAATCTCCGATGGTCAATCTCAGGTCAATCTCCGATCGTCAATCTCCCATCGTCAATCTCAGATCAATCTCCGATCGTTAATGTCCGATCGTCAATCTCCAATCGTCAATCTCCGATCGTCAATCTCCGATAGTCAATCTCAGATCAATCTCCGATCGTTATTGTCCGATCGTCAATCTCCAATCGTCAATCTCAGATCAATCTCCGATCGTCAATCTCAGGTCAATCTCCGATCGTCAATCTCAGGTCAATCTCCAATCGTCAATCTCAGATCAATCTCCGATCGTTAATGTCCGATCGTCAATCTCCGATCGTCAATCTCAGATCAATCTCCGATCGTCAATCTCCGATTAATCTCCGATCGTCAATCTCCGATCCTCAAACTCCGATCCTCAATCTCCGATCGTGAATCGCAGATCCTCAATCTCCGATCGTCAATCTCCGATCGTGAATCTCCGATCGTCAATCTCCGATCCTCAAACTCCGATCCTCAATCTCCGATCGTGAATCGCAGATCCTCAATCTCCAATCGTCAATCTCAGATCGTGAATCTCTGATCGTCAATCTCCGATCCTCAATCTCCGACCGTCAATCTTCGATCGGCAATCTCTGATCATCAATCTCCGATCGTCAATCTCCGATCCTCAATCTTACGATCGTCAATCTCAGATCAATCTCCAATCGTCAATCTCAGGTCAATCTCCAATCGTCAATGTCCAATCGTCAATCTCTTGATCATCAATCTCAGATCAATCTCCGATCGTCAATGTCCGATCGTCAATCTCAGATCAATCTCCGATCGTCAATCTCCGATCGTCAATCTCAGATCAATCTCCGATCGTCAATCTCCGATCGTCAATCTTCGATCGTCAATGTCCGATCGTCAGTCTCCGATCGTCAATCTCCGATCGTCAATCTCCGATTCGTCAATCTCCGATCGTCAATCTCCGATCTTCAATCTCCGATCGTCAATCTCCGATCTTCAATCTCCGATCTTCAATCACCGATCGTCAATCTCCTATCGTCAATCTCAGATCTTCAATCTCCAATCGTCAATCACTGATCGTCAATCTCTGATCGTCAATCTCCGATCGTCAATCTCCGGTCTTCACTCTCCGATGTTCCATCTCCGATCGTCAATCTCCGATCGTCAATCTCCAATCGTCAATCTCCCATTCGTCAATCACTGATCGTCAATCTCTGATCGTCAATCTCCGATCGTCAATCTCCGGTCTTCAATCTCCGATGTTCCATCTCCGATCGTCAATCTCCGATCGTCAATCTCCGATCGTCAGTCGCCAATCTTCAATCTCCGATCAATCTCCGATCATCAATCTCCGATCGTCAATCTCCAATCTTCAATCTCCGACCGTCAATCTCTGATCGTCAATCTCCGATCGTCGATCTCCGATCGTCAATCACCAATCTTCAATCTCCGATCTTCAATCTCCGATCTTCAATCACCGATCGTCAATCTCCTATCGTCAATCTCAGATCTTCAATCTCCAATCGTCAATCACCGATCTTCAATCTCCAATCGTCAATCACCGATCTTCAATCTCCGATCGTCGATCTCCGATCGTCAATCATTGATCTTCAATCTCCGATCGTCAATCTCCGATCGTCAATCACCGATCTTCAATCTCCAATCTTAAATCACCGATCGTCAATCTCCTATCGTCAATCTCAGATCTTCAATCTCTAATCGTCAATCACTGATCGTCAATCTCTGATCGTCAATCTCCGATCGTCAATCTCCGGTCTTCACTCTCCGATGTTCCATCTCCGATCGTCAATCTCCGATCGTCAATCTCCAATCGTCAATCTCCCATTCGTCAATCACTGATCGTCAATCTCTGATCGTCAATCTCCGATCGTCAATCTCCGGTCTTCAATCTCCGATGTTCCATCTCCGATCGTCAATCTCCGATCGTCAATCTCCGATCGTCAGTCGCCAATCTTCAATCTCCGATCAATCTCCGATCATCAATCTCCGATCGTCAATCTCCAATCTTCAATCTCCGACCGTCAATCTCTGATCGTCAATCTCCGATCGTCGATCTCCGATCGTCAATCACCAATCTTCAATCTCCGATCTTCAATCTCCGATCTTCAATCACCGATCGTCAATCTCCTATCGTCAATCTCAGATCTTCAATCTCCAATCGTCAATCACCGATCTTCAATCTCCAATCGTCAATCACCGATCTTCAATCTCCGATCGTCGATCTCCGATCGTCAATCACTGATCTTCAATCTCCAATCTTAAATCACCGATCGTCAATCTCCTATCGTCAATCTCAGATCTTCAATCTCCGATCGTCAATCTCCAATTCGTCAATCTCCGATCGTCAATCACCGATCGTCAATCACTGATCGTCAATCTCCGATCGTCAATTTCAGATCGTCAATTTCAGATCGTCAACCTCTGATCAATCACCGATCGTCAATCTCCGATCTTCAATCTCCGATCGTCAATCTCCCATTCGTCAATCACTGATCGTCAATCTCTGATCGTCAATCTCCGATCGTCAATCTCCGGTCTTCAATCTCCGATCTTCAATCATCGATCTTCAATCTCCGATCGTCAATCACCGATCTTCAATCACCGATCTTCAATCTCCGATCGTCAATCACCAATCTTCAATCTCCGATCGTCAATCACCGATCTTCAATCTCCGATCGTCAATCTCCTATCGTCAATCACCGATCTTCAATCTCCGATCGTCAATCTCCTATCGTCAATCACCGATCTTCAATCTCCGATCGTCAATCTCCGATCTGCAATCTCTGATCTTCAATCTCCGATCTTCAATCTCCGATGGTCAATCTCCGATGGTCAATCTCAGATCGTCAATCTCCGATGGTCAATCTCAGGTCAATCTCCGATCGTCAATCTCCGATCGTCAATCTCAGATCAATCTCCGATCGTTAATGTCCGATCGTCAATCTCCAATCGTCAATCTCCGATCGTCAATCTCCGATAGTCAATCTCAGATCAATCTCCGATCGTTAATGTCCGATCGTCAATCTCCAATCGTCAATCTCAGATCAATCTCCGATCGTCAATCTCAGGTCAATCTCCGATCGTCAATCTCAGGTCAATCTCCAATCGTCAATCTCAGATCAATCTCCGATCGTTAATGTCCGATCGTCAATCTCCGATCGTCAATCTCAGATCAATCTCCGATCGTCAATCTCCGATTAATCTCCGATCGTCAATCTCCGATCCTCAAACTCCGATCCTCAATCTCCGATCGTGAATCGCAGATCCTCAATCTCCGATCGTCAATCTCCGATCGTCAATCTCCGATCGTCAATCTCCGATCCTCAAACTCCGATCCTCAATCTCCGATCGTGAATCGCAGATCCTCACTCTCCAATCGTCAATCTCAGATCGTGAATCTCCGATCGTCAATCTCCGATCCTCAATCTCCGACCGTCAATCTTCGATCGGCAATCTCTGATCATCAATCTCCGATCGTCAATCTCCGATCCTCAATCTTACGATCGTCAATCTCAGATCAATCTCCAATCGTCAATCTCAGGTCAATCTCCAATCGTCAATGTCCAATCGTCAATCTCTTGATCATCAATCTCAGATCAATCTCCGATCGTCAATGTCCGATCGTCAATCTCAGATCAATCTCCGATCGTCAATCTCCGATCGTCAATCTCAGATCAATCTCCGATCGTCAATCTCCGATCGTCAATCTTCGATCGTCAATGTCCGATCGTCAGTCTCCGATCGTCAATCTCCGATCGTCAATCTCCGATTCGTCAATCTCCGATCGTCAATCTCCGATCTTCAATCTCCGATCGTCAATCTCCTATCGTCAATCACCGATCTTCAATCTCCGATCGTCAATCTCCTATCGTCAATCACCGATCTTCAATCTCCGATCGTCAATCTCCGATCTGCAATCTCTGATCTTCAATCTCCGATCTTCAATCTCCGATGGTCAATCTCCGATGGTCAATCTCAGATCGTCAATCTCCGATGGTCAATCTCAGGTCAATCTCCGATCGTCAATCTCCGATCGTCAATCTCAGATCAATCTCCGATCGTTAATGTCCGATCGTCAATCTCCAATCGTCAATCTCCGATCGTCAATCTCCGATAGTCAATCTCAGATCAATCTCCGATCGTTAATGTCCGATCGTCAATCTCCAATCGTCAATCTCAGATCAATCTCCGATCGTCAATCTCAGGTCAATCTCCGATCGTCAATCTCAGGTCAATCTCCAATCGTCAATCTCAGATCAATCTCCGATCGTTAATGTCCGATCGTCAATCTCCGATCGTCAATCTCAGATCAATCTCCGATCGTCAATCTCCGATTAATCTCCGATCGTCAATCTCCGATCCTCAAACTCCGATCCTCAATCTCCGATCGTGAATCGCAGATCCTCAATCTCCGATCGTCAATCTCCGATCGTGAATCTCCGATCGTCAATCTCCGATCCTCAAACTCCGATCCTCAATCTCCGATCGTGAATCGCAGATCCTCAATCTCCAATCGTCAATCTCAGATCGTGAATCTCCGATCGTCAATCTCCGATCCTCAATCTCCGACCGTCAATCTTCGATCGGCAATCTCTGATCATCAATCTCCGATCGTCAATCTCCGATCCTCAATCTTACGATCGTCAATCTCAGATCAATCTCCAATCGTCAATCTCAGGTCAATCTCCAATCGTCAATGTCCAATCGTCAATCTCTTGATCATCAATCTCAGATCAATCTCCGATCGTCAATGTCCGATCGTCAATCTCAGATCAATCTCCGATCGTCAATCTCCGATCGTCAATCTCAGATCAATCTCCGATCGTCAATCTCCGATCGTCAATCTTCGATCGTCAATGTCCGATCGTCAGTCTCCGATCGTCAATCTCCGATCGTCAATCTCCGATTCGTCAATCTCCGATCGTCAATCTCCGATCTTCAATCTCCGATCGTCAATCTCCGATCTTCAATCTCCGATCGTCAATCTCAGATCGTCAATCACCGATCGTCAATCACCGATCGTCAATCTCAGATCGTCAATCACCGATATTCAATCTCCGATCGTCACTCTCCGATCGTCAATCTCCGATCGTCAATCTCCGGTCTTCAATCTCCGATGTTCCATCTCCGATCGTCAATCTCCGATCGTCAATCTCCGATCGTCAGTCGCCAATCTTCAATCTCCGATCAATCTCCGATCATCAATCTCCGATCGTCAATCTCCAATCTTCAATCTCCGACCGTCAATCTCTGATCGTCAATCTCCGATCGTCGATCTCCGATCGTCAATCACCAATCTTCAATCTCCGATCTTCAATCTCCGATCTTCAATCACCGATCGTCAATCTCCTATCGTCAATCTCAGATCTTCAATCTCCAATCGTCAATCACCGATCTTCAATCTCCAATCGTCAATCACCGATCTTCAATCTCCGATCGTCGATCTCCGATCGTCAATCATTGATCTTCAATCTCCGATCGTCAATCTCCGATCGTCAATCACCGATCTTCAATCTCCAATCTTAAATCACCGATCGTCAATCTCCTATCGTCAATCTCAGATCTTCAATCTCCGATCGTCAATCTCCGATTCGTCAATCTCCGATCGTCAATCACCGATCGTCAATCACTGATCGTCAATCTCCGATCGTCAATTTCAGATCGTCAATTTCAGATCGTCAACCTCTGATCAATCACCGATCGTCAATCTCCGATCTTCAATCTCCGATCGTCAATCTCCCATTCGTCAATCACTGATCGTCAATCTCTGATCGTCAATCTCCGATCGTCAATCTCCGGTCTTCAATCTCCGATCTTCAATCATCGATCTTCAATCTCCGATCGTCAATCACCGATCTTCAATCACCGATCTTCAATCTCCGATCGTCAATCACCAATCTTCAATCTCCGATCGTCAATCACCGATCTTCAATCTCCGATCGTCAATCTCCTATCGTCAATCACCGATCTTCAATCTCCGATCGTCAATCTCCTATCGTCAATCACCGATCTTCAATCTCCGATCGTCAATCTCCGATCTGCAATCTCTGATCTTCAATCTCCGATCTTCAATCTCCGATGGTCAATCTCCGATGGTCAATCTCAGATCGTCAATCTCCGATGGTCAATCTCAGGTCAATCTCCGATCGTCAATCTCCGATCGTCAATCTCAGATCAATCTCCGATCGTTAATGTCCGATCGTCAATCTCCAATCGTCAATCTCCGATCGTCAATCTCCGATAGTCAATCTCAGATCAATCTCCGATCGTTAATGTCCGATCGTCAATCTCCAATCGTCAATCTCAGATCAATCTCCGATCGTCAATCTCAGGTCAATCTCCGATCGTCAATCTCAGGTCAATCTCCAATCGTCAATCTCAGATCAATCTCCGATCGTTAATGTCCGATCGTCAATCTCCGATCGTCAATCTCAGATCAATCTCCGATCGTCAATCTCCGATTAATCTCCGATCGTCAATCTCCGATCCTCAAACTCCGATCCTCAATCTCCGATCGTGAATCGCAGATCCTCAATCTCCGATCGTCAATCTCCGATCGTCAATCTCCGATCGTCAATCTCCGATCCTCAAACTCCGATCCTCAATCTCCGATCGTGAATCGCAGATCCTCACTCTCCAATCGTCAATCTCAGATCGTGAATCTCCGATCGTCAATCTCCGATCCTCAATCTCCGACCGTCAATCTTCGATCGGCAATCTCTGATCATCAATCTCTGATCGTCAATCTCCGATCCTCAATCTTACGATCGTCAATCTCAGATCAATCTCCAATCGTCAATCTCAGGTCAATCTCCAATCGTCAATGTCCAATCGTCAATCTCTTGATCATCAATCTCAGATCAATCTCCGATCGTCAATGTCCGATCGTCAATCTCAGATCAATCTCCGATCGTCAATCTCCGATCGTCAATCTCAGATCAATCTCCGATCGTCAATCTCCGATCGTCAATCTTCGATCGTCAATGTCCGATCGTCAGTCTCCGATCGTCAATCTCCGATCGTCAATCTCCGATTCGTCAATCTCCGATCGTCAATCTCCGATCTTCAATCTCCGATCGTCAATCTCCTATCGTCAATCACCGATCTTCAATCTCCGATCGTCAATCTCCTATCGTCAATCACCGATCTTCAATCTCCGATCGTCAATCTCCGATCTGCAATCTCTGATCTTCAATCTCCGATCTTCAATCTCCGATGGTCAATCTCCGATGGTCAATCTCAGATCGTCAATCTCCGATGGTCAATCTCAGGTCAATCTCCGATCGTCAATCTCCGATCGTCAATCTCAGATCAATCTCCGATCGTTAATGTCCGATCGTCAATCTCCAATCGTCAATCTCAGATCAATCTCCGATCGTCAATCTCCGATCGTCAATCTTCGATCGTCAATGTCCGATCGTCAGTCTCCGATCGTCAATCTCCGATCGTCAATCTCCGATTCGTCAATCTCCGATCGTCAATCTCCGATCTTCAATCTCCGATCGTCAATCTCCTATCGTCAATCACCGATCTTCAATCTCCGATCGTCAATCTCCTATCGTCAATCACCGATCTTCAATCTCCGATCGTCAATCTCCGATCTGCAATCTCTGATCTTCAATCTCCGATCTTCAATCTCCGATGGTCAATCTCCGATGGTCAATCTCAGATCGTCAATCTCCGATGGTCAATCTCAGGTCAATCTCTGATCGTCAATCTCCCATCGTCAATCTCAGATCAATCTCCGATCGTTAATGTCCGATCGTCAATCTCCAATCGTCAATCTCCGATCGTCAATCTCCGATAGTCAATCTCAGATCAATCTCCGATCGTTATTGTCCGATCGTCAATCTCCAATCGTCAATCGCAGATCAATCTCCGATCGTCAATCTCAGGTCAATCTCCGATCGTCAATCTCAGGTCAATCTCCAATCGTCAATCTCAGATCAATCTCCGATCGTTAATGTCCGATCGTCAATCTCCGATCGTCAATCTCAGATCAATCTCCGATCGTCAATCTCCGATTAATCTCCGATCGTCAATCTCCGATCCTCAAACTCCGATCCTCAATCTCCGATCGTGAATCGCAGATCCTCAATCTCCGATCGTCAATCTCCGATCGTGAATCTCCGATCGTCAATCTCCGATCCTCAAACTCCGATCCTCAATCTCCGATCGTGAATCGCAGATCCACAATCTCCAATCGTCAATCTCCGATCGTCAATCTCCTATCGTCAATCACCGATCTTCAATCTCCGATCGTCAATCTCCTATCGTCAATCACCGATCTTCAATCTCCGATCGTCAATCTCCGATCTGCAATCTCTGATCTTCAATCTCCGATCTTCAATCTCCGATGGTCAATCTCCGATGGTCAATCTCAGATCGTCAATCTCCGATGGTCAATCTCAGGTCAATCTCCGATCGTCAATCTCCGATCGTCAATCTCAGATCAATCTCCGATCGTTAATGTCCGATCGTCAATCTCCAATCGTCAATCTCCGATCGTCAATCTCCGATAGTCAATCTCAGATCAATCTCCGATCGTTAATGTCCGATCGTCAATCTCCAATCGTCAATCTCAGATCAATCTCCGATCGTCAATCTCAGGTCAATCTCCGATCGTCAATCTCAGGTCAATCTCCAATCGTCAATCTCAGATCAATCTCCGATCGTTAATGTCCGATCGTCAATCTCCGATCGTCAATCTCAGATCAATCTCCGATCGTCAATCTCCGATTAATCTCCGATCGTCAATCTCCGATCCTCAAACTCCGATCCTCAATCTCCGATCGTGAATCGCAGATCCTCAATCTCCGATCGTCAATCTCCGATCGTCAATCTCCGATCGTCAATCTCCGATCCTCAAACTCCGATCCTCAATCTCCGATCGTGAATCGCAGATCCTCACTCTCCAATCGTCAATCTCAGATCGTGAATCTCCGATCGTCAATCTCCGATCCTCAATCTCCGACCGTCAATCTTCGATCGGCAATCTCTGATCATCAATCTCCGATCGTCAATCTCCGATCCTCAATCTTACGATCGTCAATCTCAGATCAATCTCCAATCGTCAATCTCAGGTCAATCTCCAATCGTCAATGTCCAATCGTCAATCTCAGATCAATCTCCGATCGTCAATCTCCGATCGTCAATCTCAGATCAATCTCCGATCGTCAATCTCCGATCGTCAATCTTCGATCGTCAATGTCCGATCGTCAGTCTCCGATCGTCAATCTCCGATCGTCAATCTCCGATTCGTCAATCTCCGATCGTCAATCTCCGATCTTCAATCTCCGATCGTCAATCTCCTATCGTCAATCACCGATCTTCAATCTCCGATCGTCAATCTCCTATCGTCAATCACCGATCTTCAATCTCCGATCGTCAATCTCCGATCTGCAATCTCTGATCTTCAATCTCCGATCTTCAATCTCCGATGGTCAATCTCCGATGGTCAATCTCAGATCGTCAATCTCCGATGGTCAATCTCAGGTCAATCTCCGATCGTCAATCTCCGATCGTCAATCTCAGATCAATCTCCGATCGTTAATGTCCGATCGTCAATCTCCAATCGTCAATCTCAGATCAATCTCCGATCGTCAATCTCCGATCGTCAATCTTCGATCGTCAATGTCCGATCGTCAGTCTCCGATCGTCAATCTCCGATCGTCAATCTCCGATTCGTCAATCTCCGATCGTCAATCTCCGATCTTCAATCTCCGATCGTCAATCTCCTATCGTCAATCACCGATCTTCAATCTCCGATCGTCAATCTCCTATCGTCAATCACCGATCTTCAATCTCCGATCGTCAATCTCCGATCTGCAATCTCTGATCTTCAATCTCCGATCTTCAATCTCCGATGGTCAATCTCCGATGGTCAATCTCAGATCGTCAATCTCCGATGGTCAATCTCAGGTCAATCTCCGATCGTCAATCTCCCATCGTCAATCTCAGATCAATCTCCGATCGTTAATGTCCGATCGTCAATCTCCAATCGTCAATCTCCGATCGTCAATCTCCGATAGTCAATCTCAGATCAATCTCCGATCGTTATTGTCCGATCGTCAATCTCCAATCGTCAATCTCAGATCAATCTCCGATCGTCAATCTCAGGTCAATCTCCGATCGTCAATCTCAGGTCAATCTCCGATCGTCAATCTCAGATCAATCTCCGATCGTCAATCTCCGATCCTCAAACTCCGATCCTCAATCTCCGATCGTGAATCGCAGATCCTCAATCTCCGATCGTCAATCTCCGATCGTGAATCTCCGATCGTCAATCTCCGATCCTCAAACTCCGATCCTCAATCTCCGATCGTGAATCGCAGATCCTCAATCTCCAATCGTCAATCTCAGATCGTGAATCTCCGATCGTCAATCTCCGATCCTCAATCTCCGACCGTCAATCTTCGATCGGCAATCTCTGATCATCAATCTCCGATCGTCAATCTCCGATCCTCAATCTTACGATCGTCAATCTCAGATCAATCTCCAATCGTCAATCTCAGGTCAATCTCCAATCGTCAATGTCCAATCGTCAATCTCTTGATCATCAATCTCAGATCAATCTCCGATCGTCAATGTCCGATCGTCAATCTCAGATCAATCTCCGATCGTCAATCTCCGATCGTCAATCTCAGATCAATCTCCGATCGTCAATCTCCGATCGTCAATCTTCGATCGTCAATGTCCGATCGTCAGTCTCCGATCGTCAATCTCCGATCGTCAATCTCCGATTCGTCAATCTCCGATCGTCAATCTCCGATCTTCAATCTCCGATCGTCAATCTCCGATCTTCAATCTCCGATCTTCAATCACCGATCGTCAATCTCCTATCGTCAATCTCAGATCTTCAATCTCCAATCGTCAATCACTGATCGTCAATCTCTGATCGTCAATCTCCGATCGTCAATCTCCGGTCTTCACTCTCCGATGTTCCATCTCCGATCGTCAATCTCCGATCGTCAATCTCCAATCGTCAATCTCCCATTCGTCAATCACTGATCGTCAATCTCTGATCGTCAATCTCCGATCGTCAATCTCCGGTCTTCAATCTCCGATGTTCCATCTCCGATCGTCAATCTCCGATCGTCAATCTCCGATCGTCAGTCGCCAATCTTCAATCTCCGATCATCAATCTCCGATCGTCAATCTCCAATCTTCAATCTCCGACCGTCAATCTCTGATCGTCAATCTCCGATCGTCGATCTCCGATCGTCAATCACCAATCTTCAATCTCCGATCTTCAATCTCCGATCTTCAATCACAGATCGTCAATCTCCTATCGTCAATCTCAGATCTTCAATCTCCAATCGTCAATCACCGATCTTCAATCTCCAATCGTCAATCACCGATCTTCAATCTCCGATCGTCGATCTCCGATCGTCAATCACTGATCTTCAATCTCCGATCGTCAATCTCCGATCGTCAATCACCGATCTTCAATCTCCAATCTTAAATCACCGATCGTCAATCTCCTATCGTCAATCTCAGATCTTCAATCTCCGATCGTCAATCTCCAATTCGTCAATCTCCGATCGTCAATCACCGATCGTCAATCACTGATCGTCAATCTCCGATCGTCAATTTCAGATCGTCAATTTCAGATCGTCAACCTCTGATCAATCACCGATCGTCAATCTCCGATCTTCAATCTCCGATCGTCAATCTCCCATTCGTCAATCACTGATCGTCAATCTCTGATCGTCAATCTCCGATCGTCAATCTCCGGTCTTCAATCTCCGATCTTCAATCATCGATCTTCAATCTCCGATCGTCAATCACCGATCTTCAATCACCGATCTTCAATCTCCGATCGTCAATCACCAATCTTCAATCTCCGATCGTCAATCACCGATCTTCAATCTCCGATCGTCAATCTCCTATCGTCAATCACCGATCTTCAATCTCCGATCGTCAATCTCCTATCGTCAATCACCGATCTTCAATCTCCGATCGTCAATCTCCGATCTGCAATCTCTGATCTTCAATCTCCGATCTTCAATCTCCGATGGTCAATCTCCGATGGTCAATCTCAGATCGTCAATCTCCGATGGTCAATCTCAGGTCAATCTCCGATCGTCAATCTCCGATCGTCAATCTCAGATCAATCTCCGATCGTTAATGTCCGATCGTCAATCTCCAATCGTCAATCTCCGATCGTCAATCTCCGATAGTCAATCTCAGATCAATCTCCGATCGTTAATGTCCGATCGTCAATCTCCAATCGTCAATCTCAGATCAATCTCCGATCGTCAATCTCAGGTCAATCTCCGATCGTCAATCTCAGGTCAATCTCCAATCGTCAATCTCAGATCAATCTCTGATCGTTAATGTCCGATCGTCAATCTCCGATCGTCAATCTCAGATCAATCTCCGATCGTCAATCTCCGATTAATCTCCGATCGTCAATCTCCGATCCTCAAACTCCGATCCTCAATCTCCGATCGTGAATCGCAGATCCTCAATCTCCGATCGTCAATCTCCGATCGTCAATCTCCGATCGTCAATCTCCGATCCTCAAACTCCGATCCTCAATCTCCGATCGTGAATCGCAGATCCTCACTCTCCAATCGTCAATCTCAGATCGTGAATCTCCGATCGTCAATCTCCGATCCTCAATCTCCGACCGTCAATCTTCGATCGGCAATCTCTGATCATCAATCTCCGATCGTCAATCTCCGATCCTCAATCTTACGATCGTCAATCTCAGATCAATCTCCAATCGTCAATCTCAGGTCAATCTCCAATCGTCAATGTCCAATCGTCAATCTCTTGATCATCAATCTCAGATCAATCTCCGATCGTCAATGTCCGATCGTCAATCTCAGATCAATCTCCGATCGTCAATCTCCGATCGTCAATCTCAGATCAATCTCCGATCGTCAATCTCCGATCGTCAATCTTCGATCGTCAATGTCCGATCGTCAGTCTCCGATCGTCAATCTCCGATCGTCAATCTCCGATTCGTCAATCTCCGATCGTCAATCTCCGATCTTCAATCTCCGATCGTCAATCTCCTATCGTCAATCACCGATCTTCAATCTCCGATCGTCAATCTCCTATCGTCAATCACCGATCTTCAATCTCCGATCGTCAATCTCCGATCTGCAATCTCTGATCTTCAATCTCCGATCTTCAATCTCCGATGGTCAATCTCCGATGGTCAATCTCAGATCGTCAATCTCCGATGGTCAATCTCAGGTCAATCTCCGATCGTCAATCTCCGATCGTCAATCTCAGATCAATCTCCGATCGTTAATGTCCGATCGTCAATCTCCAATCGTCAATCTCCGATCGTCAATCTCCGATAGTCAATCTCAGATCAATCTCCGATCGTTAATGTCCGATCGTCAATCTCCAATCGTCAATGTCAGATCAATCTCCGATCGTCAATCTCAGGTCAATCTCCGATCGTCAATCTCAGGTCAATCTCCAATCGTCAATCTCAGATCAATCTCCGATCGTTAATGTCCGATCGTCAATCTCCGATCGTCAATCTCAGATCAATCTCCGATCGTCAATCTCCGATTAATCTCCGATCGTCAATCTCCGATCCTCAAACTCCGATCCTCAATCTCCGATCGTGAATCGCAGATCCTCAATCTCCGATCGTCAATCTCCGATCGTGAATCTCCGATCGTCAATCTCCGATCCTCAAACTCCGATCCTCAATCTCCGATCGTGAATCGCAGATCCTCAATCTCCAATCGTCAATCTCAGATCGTGAATCTCCGATCGTCAATCTCCGATCCTCAATCTCCGACCGTCAATCTTCGATCGGCAATCTCTGATCATCAATCTCCGATCGTCAATCTCCGATCCTCAATCTTACGATCGTCAATCTCAGATCAATCTCCAATCGTCAATCTCAGGTCAATCTCCAATCGTCAATGTCCAATCGTCAATCTCTTGATCATCAATCTCAGATCAATCTCCGATCGTCAATGTCCGATCGTCAATCTCAGATCAATCTCCGATCGTCAATCTCCGATCGTCAATCTCAGATCAATCTCCGATCGTCAATCTCCGATCGTCAATCTTCGATCGTCAATGTCCGATCGTCAGTCTCCGATCGTCAATCTCCGATCGTCAATCTCCGATTCGTCAATCTCCGATCGTCAATCTCCGATCTTCAATCTCCGATCGTCAATCTCCGATCTTCAATCTCCGATCTTCAATCTCCGATTCGTCAATCTCCGATCGTCAATCACCGATCGTCAATCACCGATCGTCAATCTCCGATCGTCAATCTCAGATCGTCAATCACCGATCTTCAATCTCCGATCGTCAATCTCAGATCGTCAATCTCCAATCGTCAATCACCGATCTTCAATCTCCGATCGTCGATCTCCGATCGTCAATCACTGATCTTCACTCTCCGATCGTCAATCTCCGATCGTCAATCACCGATCTTCAATCTCCAATCTTAAATCACCGATCGTCAATCTCCTATCGTCAATCTCAGATCTTCAATCTCCGATCGTCAATCTCCAATCTTAAATCACCGATCGTCAATCTCCTATCGTCAATCTCAGATCTTCAATCTCCGATCGTCAATCTCCGATTCGTCAATCTCCGATCGTCAATCACCGATCGTCAATCACTGATCGTCAATCTCCGATCGTCAATTTCAGATCGTCAATTTCAGATCGTCAACCTCTGATCAATCACCGATCGTCAATCTCCGATCTTCAATCTCCGATCGTCAATCTCCCATTCGTCAATCACTGATCGTCAATCTCTGATCGTCAATCTCCGATCGTCAATCTCCGGTCTTCAATCTCCGATCTTCAATCATCGATCTTCAATCTCCGATCGTCAATCACCGATCTTCAATCACCGATCTTCAATCTCCGATCGTCAATCACCAATCTTCAATCTCCGATCGTCAATCACCGATCTTCAATCTCCGATCGTCAATCTCCTATCGTCAATCACCGATCTTCAATCTCCGATCGTCAATCTCCTATCGTCAATCACCGATCTTCAATCTCCGATCGTCAATCTCCGATCTGCAATCTCTGATCTTCAATCTCCGATCTTCAATCTCCGATGGTCAATCTCCGATGGTCAATCTCAGATCGTCAATCTCCGATGGTCAATCTCAGGTCAATCTCCGATCGTCAATCTCCGATCGTCAATCTCAGATCAATCTCCGATCGTTAATGTCCGATCGTCAATCTCCAATCGTCAATCTCAGATCAATCTCCGATCGTCAATCTCAGGTCAATCTCCGATCGTCAATCTCAGGTCAATCTCCAATCGTCAATCTCAGATCAATCTCCGATCGTTAATGTCCGATCGTCAATCTCCGATCGTCAATCTCAGATCAATCTCCGATCGTCAATCTCCGATTAATCTCCGATCGTCAATCTCCGATCCTCAAACTCCGATCCTCAATCTCCGATCGTGAATCGCAGATCCTCAATCTCCAATCGTCAATCTCAGATCGTGAATCTCCGATCGTCAATCTCCGATCCTCAATCTCCGACCGTCAATCTTCGATCGGCAATCTCTGATCATCAATCTCCGATCGTCAATCTCCGATCCTCAATCTTACGATCGTCAATCTCAGATCAATCTCCAATCGTCAATCTCAGGTCAATCTCCAATCGTCAATGTCCAATCGTCAATCTCTTGATCATCAATCTCAGATCAATCTCCGATCGTCAATGTCCGATCGTCAATCTCAGATCAATCTCCGATCGTCAATCTCCGATCGTCAATCTCAGATCAATCTCCGATCGTCAATCTCCGATCGTCAATCTTCGATCGTCAATGTCCGATCGTCAGTCTCCGATCGTCAATCTCCGATCGTCAATCTCCGATTCGTCAATCTCCGATCGTCAATCTCCGATCTTCAATCTCCGATCGTCAATCTCCGATCTTCAATCTCCGATCTTCAATCTCCGATTCGTCAATCTCCGATCGTCAATCACCGATCGTCAATCACCGATCGTCAATCTCCGATCGTCAATCTCAGATCGTCAATCACCGATCTTCAATCTCCGATCGTCAATCTCAGATCGTCAATCTCCAATCGTCAATCACCGATCTTCAATCTCCGATCGTCGATCTCCGATCGTCAATCACTGATCTTCACTCTCCGATCGTCAATCTCCGATCGTCAATCACCGATCTTCAATCTCCAATCTTAAATCACCGATCGTCAATCTCCTATCGTCAATCTCAGATCTTCAATCTCCGATCGTCAATCTCCAATCTTAAATCACCGATCGTCAATCTCCTATCGTCAATCTCAGATCTTCAATCTCCGATCGTCAATCTCCGATTCGTCAATCTCCGATCGTCAATCACCGATCGTCAATCACTGATCGTCAATCTCCGATCGTCAATTTCAGATCGTCAATTTCAGATCGTCAACCTCTGATCAATCACCGATCGTCAATCTCCGATCTTCAATCTCCGATCGTCAATCTCCCATTCGTCAATCACTGATCGTCAATCTCTGATCGTCAATCTCCGATCGTCAATCTCCGGTCTTCAATCTCCGATCTTCAATCATCGATCTTCAATCTCCGATCGTCAATCACCGATCTTCAATCACCGATCTTCAATCTCCGATCGTCAATCACCAATCTTCAATCTCCGATCGTCAATCACCGATCTTCAATCTCCGATCGTCAATCTCCTATCGTCAATCACCGATCTTCAATCTCCGATCGTCAATCTCCTATCGTCAATCACCGATCTTCAATCTCCGATCGTCAATCTCCGATCTGCAATCTCTGATCTTCAATCTCCGATCTTCAATCTCCGATGGTCAATCTCCGATGGTCAATCTCAGATCGTCAATCTCCGATGGTCAATCTCAGGTCAATCTCCGATCGTCAATCTCCGATCGTCAATCTCAGATCAATCTCCGATCGTTAATGTCCGATCGTCAATCTCCAATCGTCAATCTCCGATCGTCAATCTCAGGTCAATCTCCGATCGTCAATCTCAGGTCAATCTCCAATCGTCAATCTCAGATCAATCTCCGATCGTTAATGTCCGATCGTCAATCTCCGATCGTCAATCTCCGATCCTCAAACTCCGATCCTCAATCTCCGATCGTGAATCGCAGATCCTCAATCTCCGATCGTCAATCTCCGATCGTGAATCTCCGATCGTCAATCTCCGATCCTCAAACTCCGATCCTCAATCTCCGATCGTGAATCGCAGATCCTCAATCTCCAATCGTCAATCTCAGATCGTGAATCTCCGATCGTCAATCTCCGATCCTCAATCTCCGACCGTCAATCTTCGATCGGCAATCTCTGATCATCAATCTCCGATCGTCAATCTCCGATCCTCAATCTTACGATCGTCAATCTCAGATCAATCTCCAATCGTCAATCTCAGGTCAATCTCCAATCGTCAATGTCCAATCGTCAATCTCTTGATCATCAATCTCAGATCAATCTCCGATCGTCAATGTCCGATCGTCAATCTCAGATCAATCTCCGATCGTCAATCACCGATCGTCAATCTCAGATCAATCTCCGATCGTCAATCTCCGATCGTCAATCTTCGATCGTCAATGTCCGATCGTCAGTCTCCGATCGTCAATCTCCGATCGTCAATCTCCGATTCGTCAATCTCCGATCGTCAATCTCCGATCTTCAATCTCCGATCGTCAATCTCCTGTCGTCAATCACCGATCCTCAAACTCCGATCCTCAATCTCCGATCGTGAATCGCAGATCCTCAATCTCCGATCGTCAATCTCCGATCGTGAATCTCCGATCGTCAATCTCCGATCCTCAATCTCCGATCGTCAATCTCCGATCCTCAATCTTACGATCGTCAATCTCAGATCAATCTCCAATCGTCAATCTCAGGTCAATCTCCAATCGTCAATGTCCGATCGTCAATCTCAGATCAATCTCCGATCGTCAATCTCCGATCGTCAATCTCAGATCAATCTCCGATCGTCAATCTCAGGTCAATCTCCAATCGTCAATGTCCGATCGTCAATCTCAGATCAATCTCCGATCGTCAATCTCCGATCGTCAATCTCAGATCAATCTCCGATCGTCAATCTCCGATCGTCAATCTTCGATCGTCAATGTCCGATCGTCAGTCTCCGATCGTCAATCTCCGATCGTCAATCTCCGATTCGTCAATCTCCGATCGTCAATCTCCGATTCGTCAATCTCCGATCGTCAATCTCCGGTCTTCAATCTCCGATCTTCAATCATCGATCTTCAATCTCCGATCGTCAATCACCGATCTTCAATCACCGATCTTCAATCTCCGATCGTCAATCACCAATCTTCAATCTCCGATCGTCAATCACCGATCTTCAATCTCCGATCGTCAATCTCCTATCGTCAATCACCGATCTTCAATCTCCGATCGTCAATCTCCTATCGTCAATCACCGATCTTCAATCTCCGATCGTCAATCTCCGATCTGCAATCTCTGATCTTCAATCTCCGATCTTCAATCTCCGATGGTCAATCTCCGATGGTCAATCTCAGATCGTCAATCTCCGATGGTCAATCTCAGGTCAATCTCCGATCGTCAATCTCCGATCGTCAATCTCAGATCAATCTCCGATCGTTAATGTCCGATCGTCAATCTCCAATCGTCAATCTCCGATCGTCAATCTCAGGTCAATCTCCGATCGTCAATCTCAGGTCAATCTCCAATCGTCAATCTCAGATCAATCTCCGATCGTTAATGTCCGATCGTCAATCTCCGATCGTCAATCTCCGATCCTCAAACTCCGATCCTCAATCTCCGATCGTGAATCGCAGATCCTCAATCTCCGATCGTCAATCTCCGATCGTGAATCTCCGATCGTCAATCTCCGATCCTCAAACTCCGATCCTCAATCTCCGATCGTGAATCGCAGATCCTCAATCTCCAATCGTCAATCTCAGATCGTGAATCTCCGATCGTCAATCTCCGATCCTCAATCTCCGACCGTCAATCTTCGATCGGCAATCTCTGATCATCAATCTCCGATCGTCAATCTCCGATCCTCAATCTTACGATCGTCAATCTCAGATCAATCTCCAATCGTCAATCTCAGGTCAATCTCCAATCGTCAATGTCCAATCGTCAATCTCTTGATCATCAATCTCAGATCAATCTCCGATCGTCAATGTCCGATCGTCAATCTCAGATCAATCTCCGATCGTCAATCACCGATCGTCAATCTCAGATCAATCTCCGATCGTCAATCTCCGATCGTCAATCTTCGATCGTCAATGTCCGATCGTCAGTCTCCGATCGTCAATCTCCGATCGTCAATCTCCGATTCGTCAATCTCCGATCGTCAATCTCCGATCTTCAATCTCCGATCGTCAATCTCCTATCGTCAATCACCGATCTTCAATCTCCGATCGTCAATCTCCTATCGTCAATCACCGATCTTCAATCTCCGATCGTCAATCTCCGATCTGCAATCTCTGATCTTCAATCTCCGATCTTCAATCTCCGATGGTCAATCTCCGATGGTCAATCTCAGATCGTCAATCTCCGATGGTCAATCTCAGGTCAATCTCCGATCGTCAATCTCCGATCGTCAATCTCAGATCAATCTCCGATCGTTAATGTCCGATCGTCAATCTCCAATCGTCAATCTCCGATCGTCAATCTCCGATAGTCAATCTCAGATCAATCTCCGATCGTTAATGTCCGATCGTCAATCTCCAATCGTCAATCTCAGATCAATCTCCGATCGTCAATCTCAGGTCAATCTCCGATCGTCAATCTCAGGTCAATCTCCAATCGTCAATCTCAGATCAATCTCCGATCGTTAATGTCCGATCGTCAATCTCCGATCGTCAATCTCAGATCAATCTCCGATCGTCAATCTCCGATTAATCTCCGATCGTCAATCTCCGATCCTCAAACTCCGATCCTCAATCTCCGATCGTGAATCGCAGATCCTCAATCTCCGATCGTCAATCTCCGATCGTGAATCTCCGATCGTCAATCTCCGATCCTCAATCTCCGACCGTCAATCTTCGATCGGCAATCTCTGATCATCAATCTCCGATCGTCAATCTCCGATCCTCAATCTTACGATCGTCAATCTCAGATCAATCTCCAATCGTCAATCTCAGGTCAATCTCCAATCGTCAATGTCCGATCGTCAATCTCAGATCAATCTCCGATCGTCAATCTCCGATCGTCAATCTCAGATCAATCTCCGATCGTCAATCTCCGATCGTCAATCTTCGATCGTCAATGTCCGATCGTCAGTCTCCGATCGTCAATCTCCGATCGTCAATCTCCGATTCGTCAATCTCCGATCGTCAATCTCCGATCTTCAATCTCCGATCGTCAATCTCCGATCTTCAATCTCCGATCTTCAATCTCCGATTCGTCAATCTCCGATCGTCAATCACCGATCGTCAATCACCGATCGTCAATCTCCGATCGTCAATCTCAGATCGTCAATCACCGATCTTCAATCTCCGATCGTCAATCTCAGATCGTCAATCACCGATATTCAATCTCCGATCGTCACTCTCCGATCGTCAATCTCCGATCGTCAATCACCGATGTTCAATCTCCGATCGTCACTCTCCGATCGTCAATCTCCGATCGTCAATCTCCGATCGTCAATCTCAGATCGTCAATCTCAGATCATCAATCTCCGATCGTCAATCTCAGATCGTCAATCTCAGATCTTCAATCTCCGATCCTCAATCTCCGAGCGTCAATCTCAGATCAATCTCCGATCGTCAAACTCCAATCGTCAATCACCGATCTTCAATCTCCGATCTTCAATCTCCGATCGTCAATCACCAATCTTCAATCACCGATCTTGAATCACCGATCGTCAATCACCGATCTTCAATCTCTGATCGTCGATCTCCGATCGTCAATCACTGATCTTCAATCTCCGATCGTCAATCTCCGATCGTCAATCACCGATCTTCAATCTCCAATCTTAAATCACCGATCGTCAATCTCCTATCGTCAATCTCAGATCTTCAATCTCCGATCGTCAATCTCCGATTCGTCAATCTCCGATCGTCAATCACCGATCGTCAATCACTGATCGTCAATCTCCGATCGTCAATTTCAGATCGTCAATTTCAGATCGTCAACCTCTGATCAATCACCGATCGTCAATCTCCGATCTTCAATCTCCGATCGTCAATCTCCCATTCGTCAATCACTGATCGTCAATCTCTGATCATCAATCTCCGATCGTCAATCTCCGGTCTTCAATCTCCGATCTTCAATCATCGATCTTCAATCTCCGATCGTCAATCACCGATCTTCAATCACCGATCTTCAATCTCCGATCGTCAATCACCAATCTTCAATCTCCGATCGTCAATCACCGATCTTCAATCTCCGATCGTCAATCTCCTATCGTCAATCACCGATCTTCAATCTCCGATCGTCAATCTCCTATCGTCAATCACCGATCTTCAATCTCCGATCGTCAATCTCCGATCTGCAATCTCTGATCTTCAATCTCCGATCTTCAATCTCCGATGGTCAATCTCCGATGGTCAATCTCAGATCGTCAATCTCCGATGGTCAATCTCAGGTCAATCTCCGATCGTCAATCTCCGATCGTCAATCTCAGATCAATCTCCGATCGTTAATGTCCGATCGTCAATCTCCAATCGTCAATCTCCGATCGTCAATCTCCGATAGTCAATCTCAGATCAATCTCCGATCGTTAATGTCCGATCGTCAATCTCCAATCGTCAATCTCAGATCAATCTCCGATTGTCAATCTCAGGTCAATCTCCGATCGTCAATCTCAGGTCAATCTCCAATCGTCAATCTCAGATCAATCTCCGATCGTTAATGTCCGATCGTCAATCTCCGATCGTCAATCTCAGATCAATCTCCGATCGTCAATCTCCGATTAATCTCCGATCGTCAATCTCCGATCCTCAAACTCCGATCCTCAATCTCCGATCGTGAATCGCAGATCCTCAATCTCCGATCGTCAATCTCCGATCGTGAATCTCCGATCGTCAATCTCCGATCCTCAAACTCCGATCCTCAATCTCCGATCGTGAATCGCAGATCCTCAATCTCTAATCGTCAATCTCAGATCGTGAATCTCCGATCGTCAATCTCCGATCCTCAATCTCCGACCGTCAATCTTCGATCGGTAATCTCTGATCATCAATCTCCGATCGTCAATCTCCGATCCTCAATCTTACGATCGTCAATCTCAGATCAATCTCCAATCGTCAATCTCAGGTCAATCTCCAATCGTCAATGTCCAATCGTCAATCTCTTGATCATCAATCTCAGATCAATCTCCGATCGTCAATGTCCGATCGTCAATCTCAGATCAATCTCCGATCGTCAATCTCCGATCGTCAATCTCAAATCAATCTCCGATCGTCAATCTCCGATCGTCAATCTTCGATCGTCAATGTCCGATCGTCAGTCTCCGATCGGTAATCTCTGATCATCAATCTCCGATCGTCAATCTCCGATCCTCAATCTTACGATCGTCAATCTCAGATCAATCTCCAATCGTCAATCTCAGGTCAATCTCCAATCGTCAATGTCCGATCGTCAATCTCAGATCAATCTCCGATCGTCAATCTCCGATCGTCAATCTCAGATCAATCTCCGATCGTCAATCTCCGATCGTCAATCTTCGATCGTCAATGTCCGATCGTCAGTCTCCGATCGTCAATCTCCGATCGTCAATCTCCGATTCGTCAATCTCCGATCGTCAATCTCCGATCTTCAATCTCCGATCGTCAATCTCCGATCTTCAATCTCCGATCTTCAATCTCCGATTCGTCAATCTCCGATCGTCAATCACCGATCGTCAATCACCGATCGTCAATCTCCGATCGTCAATCTCAGATCGTCAATCACCGATCTTCAATCTCCGATCGTCAATCTCAGATCGTCAATCACCGATATTCAATCTCCGATCGTCACTCTCCGATCGTCAATCTCCGATCGTCAATCACCGATGTTCAATCTCCGATCGTCACTCTCCGATCGTCAATCTCCGATCGTCAATCTCCGATCGTCAATCTCAGATCGTCAATCTCAGATCATCAATCTCCGATCGTCAATCTCAGATCGTCAATCTCAGATCTTCAATCTCCGATCCTCAATCTCCGAGCGTCAATCTCAGATCAATCTCCGATCGTCAAACTCCAATCGTCAATCACCGATCTTCAATCTCCGATCTTCAATCTCCGATCGTCAATCACCAATCTTCAATCACCGATCTTGAATCACCGATCGTCAATCACCGATCTTCAATCTCTGATCGTCGATCTCCGATCGTCAATCACTGATCTTCAATCTCCGATCGTCAATCTCCGATCGTCAATCACCGATCTTCAATCTCCAATCTTAAATCACCGATCGTCAATCTCCTATCGTCAATCTCAGATCTTCAATCTCCGATCGTCAATCTCCGATTCGTCAATCTCCGATCGTCAATCACCGATCGTCAATCACTGATCGTCAATCTCCGATCGTCAATTTCAGATCGTCAATTTCAGATCGTCAACCTCTGATCAATCACCGATCGTCAATCTCCGATCTTCAATCTCCGATCGTCAATCTCCCATTCGTCAATCACTGATCGTCAATCTCTGATCATCAATCTCCGATCGTCAATCTCCGGTCTTCAATCTCCGATCTCAATCATCGATCTTCAATCTCCGATCGTCAATCACCGATCTCAATCACCGATCTTCAATCTCCGATCGTCAATCACCAATCTTCAATCTCCGATCGTCAATCACCGATCTTCAATCTCCGATCGTCAATCTCCTATCGTCAATCACCGATCTTCAATCTCCGATCGTCAATCTCCTATCGTCAATCACCGATCTTCAATCTCCGATCGTCAATCTCCGATCTGCAATCTCTGATCTTCAATCTCCGATCTTCAATCTCCGATGGTCAATCTCCGATGGTCAATCTCAGATCGTCAATCTCCGATGGTCAATCTCAGGTCAATCTCCGATCGTCAATCTCCGATCGTCAATCTCAGATCAATCTCCGATCGTTAATGTCCGATCGTCAATCTCCAATCGTCAATCTCCGATCGTCAATCTCCGATAGTCAATCTCAGATCAATCTCCGATCGTTAATGTCCGATCGTCAATCTCCAATCGTCAATCTCAGATCAATCTCCGATTGTCAATCTCAGGTCAATCTCCGATCGTCAATCTCAGGTCAATCTCCAATCGTCAATCTCAGATCAATCTCCGATCGTTAATGTCCGATCGTCAATCTCCGATCGTCAATCTCAGATCAATCTCCGATCGTCAATCTCCGATTAATCTCCGATCGTCAATCTCCGATCCTCAAACTCCGATCCTCAATCTCCGATCGTGAATCGCAGATCCTCAATCTCCGATCGTCAATCTCCGATCGTGAATCTCCGATCGTCAATCTCCGATCCTCAAACTCCGATCCTCAATCTCCGATCGTGAATCGCAGATCCTCAATCTCTAATCGTCAATCTCAGATCGTGAATCTCCGATCGTCAATCTCCGATCCTCAATCTCCGACCGTCATCTTCGATCGGTAATCTCTGATCATCAATCTCCGATCGTCAATCTCCGATCCTCAATCTTAACGATCGTCAATCTCAGATCAATCTCCAATCGTCAATCTCAGGTCAATCTCCAATCGTCAATGTCCAATCGTCAATCTCTTGATCATCAATCTCAGATCAATCTCCGATCGTCAATGTCCGATCGTCAATCTCAGATCAATCTCCGATCGTCAATCTCCGATCGTCAATCTCAAATCAATCTCCGATCGTCAATCTCCGATCGTCAATCTTCGATCGTCAATGTCCGATCGTCAGTCTCCGATCGTCAATCTCCGATCGTCAATCTCCGATTCGTCAATCTCCGATCGTCAATCTCCCATTCGTCAATCACTGATCGTCAATCTCTGATCGTCAATCTCCGATCGTCAATCTCCGGTCTTCAATCTCCGATCTTCAATCT
>CM059430.1:162760289-162762789 GCA_030390025.1 Squalus acanthias | reverse complement strand
TGCAGCTGCTGCTGATGCTCTTCTTCTTCTTCTTCTTCTTCTTCTTCTTCTGCAGCTGCTGCTGATGCTCTTCTTCTTCTTCTTCTTCTGCAGCTGCTGCAGCTGCTGCTGATGCTCTTCTTCTTCTTCTTCTTCTTCTTCTTCTTCTGCAGCTGCTGCTGATGCTCTTCTTCTTCTTCTTCTTCTGCAGCTGCTGCAGCTGCTGCTGATGCTCTTCTTCTTCTTCTTCTTCTTCTTCTTCTGCAGCTGCTGCTGATGCTCTTCTTCTTCTTCTTCTTCTGCAGCTGCTGCAGCTGCTGCTGATGCTCTTCTTCTTCTTCTTCTTCTTCTTCTTCTGCAGCTGCTGCTGATGCTCTTCTTCTTCTTCTTCTTCTGCAGCTGCTGCAGCTGCTGCTGATGCTCTTCTTCTTCTTCTTCTTCTTCTTCTTCTTCTGCAGCTGCTGCTGATGCTCTTCTTCTTCTCTTCTTCTGCAGCTGCTGCAGCTGCTGCTGATGCTCTTCTTCTTCTTCTTCTTCTTCTTCTTCTTCTGCAGCTGCTGCTGATGCTCTTCTTCTTCTTCTTCTTCTTCTTCTGCAGCTGCTGCTGATGCTCTTCTTCTTCTTCTTCTTCAGCTGCTGCAGATGCTGCTGATGCTCTTCTTCTTCTTCTTCTTCTTCTTCTTCTGCAGCTGTGCTGATGCTCTTCTTCTTCTTCTTCTTCTGCAGCTGCTGCAGCTGCTGCTGATGCTCTTCTTCTTCTCTTCTTCTTCTTCTTCTTCTGCAGCTGCTGCTGTTGCTCTTCTTCTTCTTCTTCTTCTGCAGCTGCTGCAGCTGCTGCTGATGCTCTTCTTCTTCTTCTTCTTCTTCTTCTGCAGCTGCTGCTGATGCTCTTCTTCTTCTTCTTCTTCTGCAGCTGCTGCAGCTGCTGCTGATGCTCTTCTTCTTCTTCTTCTTCTTCTGCAGCTGCTGCAGCTGCTGCTGATGCTCTTCTTCTTCTTTTCTTCTGCAGCTGCCTGCAGCTGCTGCTGATGCCTCTTCTTCTTCTTCTTCTTCTTCTTCTTCTGCAGCTGCTGCTGATGCTCTTCTTCTTCTTCTTCTTCTGCAGCTGCTGCAGCTGCTGCTGATGCTCTTCTTCTTCTCTTCTTCTTCTTCTTCTTCTGCAGCTGCTGCTGATGCTCTTCTTCTTCTTCTTCTTCTGCAGCTGCTGCAGCTGCTGCTGATGCTCTTCTTCTTCTTCTTCTTCTTCTTCTTCTTCTGCAGCTGCTGCTGATGCTCTTCTTCTTCTTCTTCTTCTGCAGCTGCTGCAGCTGCTGCTGATGCTCTTCTTCTTCTTCTTCTTCTTCTTCCTCTTCTGCAGCTGCTGCTGATGCTCTTCTTCTTCTTCTTCTTCTGCAGCTGCTGCAGCTGCTGCTGATGCTCTTCTTCTTCTTCTTCTTCTTCTTCTTCTTCTGCAGCTGCTGCTGATGCTCTTCTTCTTCTTCTTCTTCTGCAGCTGCTGCAGCTGCTGCTGATGCTCTTCTTCTTCTTCTTCTTCTTCTTCTTCTGCAGCTGCTGCTGATGCTCTTCTTCTTCTTCTTCTTCTGCAGCTGCTGCAGCTGCTGCTGATGCTCTTCTTCTTCTTCTTCTTCTTCTTCTTCTGCAGCTGCTGCTGATGCTCTTCTTCTTCTTCTTCTTCTGCAGCTGCTGCAGCTGCTGCTGATGCTCTTCTTCTTCTTCTTCTTCTTCTTCTTCTTCTGCAGCTGCTGCTGATGCTCTTCTTCTTCTTCTTCTTCTGCAGCTGCTGCAGCTGCTGCTGATGCTCTTCTTCTTCTTCTTCTTCTTCTTCTTCTTCTGCAGCTGCTGCTGATGCTCTTCTTCTTCTTCTTCTTCTGCAGCTGCTGCAGCTGCTGCTGATGCTCTTCTTCTTCTTCTTCTTCTTCTTCTTCTGCAGCTGCTGCTGATGCTCTTCTTCTTCTTCTTCTTCTGCAGCTGCTGCAGCTGCTGCTGATGCTCTTCTTCTTCTTCTTCTTCTTCTTCTTCTGCAGCTGCTGCTGATGCTCTTCTTCTTCTTCTTCTTCTGCAGCTGCTGCAGCTGCTGCTGATGCTCTTCTTCTTCTTCTTCTTCTGCAGCTGCTGCAGCTGCTGCTGATGCTCTTCTTCTTCTTCTTCTTCTGCAGCTGCTGCAGCTGCTGCTGATGCTCTTCTTCTTCTTCTTCTTCTTCTGCAGCTGCTGCAGCTGCTGCTGATGCTCTTCTTCTTCTTCTTCTTCTGCAGCTGCTGCAGCTGCTGCTGATGCTCTTCTTCTTCTTCTTCTTCTGCAGCTGCTGCAGCTGCTGCTGATGCTCTTCTTCTTCTTCTTCTTCTGCAGCTGCTGCAGCTGCTGCTGATGCTCTTCTTCTTCTTCTTCTTCTTCTGCAGCTGCTGCAGCTGCTGCTGATGCTCTTCTTCTTCTTCTTCTTCTGCAGCTGCTGCAGCTGCTGCTGATGCTCTTCTTCTTCTTCTTCTTCTGCAGCTGCTGCAGCTGCTGCTGATGCTCTTCTTC
>CM059430.1:162747789-162755289 GCA_030390025.1 Squalus acanthias | reverse complement strand
GCTGCTGCTCTTCTTCTTCTTCTTCTTCTCTCTGCAGCTGCTGCTCTTCTTCTTCTTCTTCTTCTTCTGCAGCTGCTGCTCTTCTTCTTCTTCTTCTTCTTCTTCTTCTGCAGCTGCTGCTCTTCTTCTTCTTCTTCTTCTTCTTCTGCAGCTGCTGCTCTTCTTCTTCTTCTTCTCTTCTTCTTCTTCTTCTTCTTCTGCAGCTGCTGCTCTTCTTCTTCTTCTTCTTCTTCTGCAGCTGCTGCTCTCTTCTTCTTCTTCTTCTTCTTCTGCAGCTGCTGCTCTTCTTCTTCTTCTTCTTCTTCTCTTCTGCAGCTGCTGCTCTTCTTCTTCTTCTTCTTCTTCTTCTTCTGCAGCTGCTGCTCTTCTTCTTTCTTCTTCTTCTTCTTCTTCTGCAGCTGCTGCTCTTCTTCTTCTTCTTCTTCTTCTTCTTCTTCTGCAGCTGCTGCTCTTCTTCTTCTCTTCTTCTTCTTCTTCTTCTGCAGCTGCTGCTCTTCTTCTTCTTCTTCTTCTTCTTCTTCTGCAGCTGCTGCTCTTCTTCTTCTTCTTCTTCTTCTTCTTCTGCAGCTGCTGCTCTTCTTCTTCTTCTTCTTCTTCTTCTTCTGCAGCTGCTGCTCTTCTTCTTCTTCTTCTTCTTCTTCTTCTTCTGCAGCTGCTGCTCTTCTTCTTCTTCTTCTTCTTCTTCTTCTTCTGCAGCTGCTGCTCTTCTTCTTCTTCTTCTTCTTCTTCTTCTTCTGCAGCTGCTGCTCTTCTTCTTCTTCTTCTTCTTCTTCTTCTGCAGCTGCTGCTCTTCTTCTTCTTCTTCTTCTTCTTCTTCTTCTGCAGCTGCTGCTCTTCTTCTTCTTCTTCTTCTTCTTCTTCTGCAGCTGCTGCTCTTCTTCTTCTTCTTCTTCTTCTTCTTCTTCTGCAGCTGCTGCTCTTCTTCTTCTTCTTTTTCTTCTTCTTCTGCAGCTGCTGCTCTTCTTCTTCTTCTTCTTCTTCTTCTTCTGCAGCTGCTGCTCTTCTTCTTCTTTTTCTTCTTCTTCTTCTTCTGCAGCTGCTGCTCTTCTTCTTCTTCTTCTTCTTCTTCTTCTTCTGCAGCTGCTGCTCTTCTTCTTCTTCTTCTTCTTCTTCTGCAGCTGCTGCTCTTCTCTTCTTCTTCTTCTTCTTCTTCTTCTGCAGCTGCTGCTCTTCTTCTTCTCATTCTTACATCTTCTCTTCTCCAGCTGCTCTCTTCTTCTTCCTCTTCTTCTTCCTTCTTCTCTCGCAGCTGCTGCTCTTCTCTCTTCTTCTTCTTCTCTTTCTGCAGCTGCTGCTCTTCTTTCTTCTTCTTCTTCTTTCTTCCTGCAGCTGCTGCTCTTCTTCTTCTTCTTCTTCTCTTCTTCAGCTGCCCTGCTCTTCTTCTTCTTCTCTCCTCTTCTTCTTCTTCCTTCTTCTTCTGCAGCTGCTGCTCTTCTTCCTTCTTCTTCTTCTTCTAGCACTGCATGCTCTCTTCTCTCTCCCTCTCTTCATCTTCTTCTTCTGCAGCTGCTGCTCATGATCTTCTCTTCTTCTTCTTCTTCTGCAGCTGCCTGCTCTTCCTCTTCTCTTCTTCTTCTACGCCAGTGCTGCTCTTCTTCTTCTTCTTCTGACAGCTGCTGCTCTTCTCCTTCTTCTTCTTCTTCTCTTCTGCGCTGCTGCTCTTCTTCTCTTCTTCTCTTCTTCTTCTGCAGCCTCTCTTCTTCTTCCTTCTCTTCTTCTCTTCTTCTGCAGCTGCTGCTCTCTTCTTCTTCTTCATCTTCTTCTTCCTTCTTCAGCAGTGCTGCTCTTCTCTTCTTCTTCTTCTTCCTCTTCTTCTGCAGCTGCTGCTCTTCTTTCTTCTTCTTCTTCTTCTTGCTTCTTCTGCAGCTGCTGCTCTTCTTCTTCCTTCTTCCTTCTTCTCTTCTTCTGCAGCTGCTGCTCTTCTTCTTCTTCTTCTTCTTCTTCTTCTTCTGCAGCTGCTGCTCTTCTTCTTCTTCTTCTTCTTCTTCTTCTTCTGCAGCTGCTGCTCTTCTTCTTCTTCTTCTTCTTCTTCTTCTTCTGCAGCTGCTGCTCTTCTTCTTCTTCTTCTTCTTCTTCTTCTTCTGCAGCTGCTGCTCTTCTTCTTCTTCTTCTTCTTCTTCTTCTTCTGCAGCTGCTGCTCTTCTTCTTCTTCTTCTTCTTCTTCTTCTTCTGCAGCTGCTGCTCTTCTTCTTCTTCTTCTCTGTCTTCTTCTGCAGCTGCTGCTCTTCTCTCTTCTTCTTCTTCCAGCTGCTGCTCTTCTCTTCTTCTTCTTCTTCTGCAGCTGCTGCTCTTCTTCTTCTTCTTCTTCTTCTTCTTCTGCAGCTGCTGCTCTTCTTCTTCTTCTTCTCTTCTTCTGCAGCTGCTGCTCTTCTTCTTCTTCTTCTTCTTCTTCTTCTGCAGCTGCTGCTCTTCTTCTTCTTCTTCTTCTTCTTCTTCTGCAGCTGCTGCTCTGTCTTTCTTCTTCTTCGGGTCTTCTTCTCTTCTGCATCTGCTCTCTCTTCTCTTCTCTTCTCTTCTTCTGCAGCTGCTGCTCTTCTTCTTCTTCTTCTTCTTCTTCTGCAGCTGCTGCTCTTCTTCTTCTTCTTCTTCTTCTTCTTCTGCAGCTGCTGCTCTTCTTCTTCTTCTTCTTCTTCTCTTCTGCAGCTGCTGCTCTTCTTCTTCTTCTTCTTCTTCTTCTTCTGCAGCTGCTGCTCTTCTTCTTCTTCTTCTTCTTCTTCTTCTTCAGCTGCTGCTCTTCTTACTTCATCTTCTTCTTCTTCTTCTGCAGCTGCTGCTCTCTTCTTCTTCTGGTCTTCTTCTTCTCTTCTTCTGCAGGCTGCTGCTCTTCTTCTCTTCTTCTTCTTCTTCTTCTTCTTCTGCAGCTGCTGCTCTCTCTTCTTCTTCTTCTTCTTCTTCTTCCGCAGCTGCTCCTTCTTCATCTCTTCTTCTTCTTCTCTTCTGCAGCTGCTGCTCTTCTTCTTCTTCTTCTTCTTCTTCTTCTTCTGCAGCTGCTGCTCTTCTTCTTCTTTCTTCTTCTTCTTCTTCTTCGGCAGCTGCCTGCTCTTCTTCTTCTCCTTCTTCTTCTTCTATCTGCAGCTGCTTGCTCTTTCTTCTTCTCTCTTCTTCTTCTTTCTTCTGCAGCTGCTGCTCTTCTTCTTCTTCTTCTTCTATCTTCTGCAGCTGCTGCTCTTCTTCTTCTTCTTCTCTTCTTCTTCTTCTGCAGCTGCTGCTCTTCTTCTTCTTCTTCTTCTTCTCTTCTTCTGCAGCTGCTGCTCTTCTTCTTCTTCTTCTACTTCTTCTCTTCTTCTGCAGCTGCTGCTCTTCTTCTTCTTCTTCTTCTTCTTCTTCTGCAGCTGCTGCCTCTTCTTCTTCTTCTTCTTCTTCTTCTTCTGCAGCTGCTGCTCTTCTTCTTCTCTTCTTCTTCTTCTTCTTCTGCAGCTGCTTGCTCTTCTTCTTCTTCTTCTTCTTCTTCTTCTTCTGCACTGCAGTGCTCTTCTCTTCTTCTTCTTCTTCTTCTTCTTCTGCAGCTGCTGCTCTCTTCTTCTGCTTCTTCTTCTTCTTCTTCTTCTGCAGCTGCTGCTCTTCTTCTTCTTCTTCTCTTCTTCTTCTTCTGCAGCTGCTGCTCTTCTTCTTCTTCTTCTTCTTCTTCTTCTTCTGCAGCTGCTGCTCTTCTTCTTCTTCTTCTTCTTCTTCTTCTTCTGCAGCTGCTGCTCTTCTTCTTCTTCTTCTTCTTCTTCTTCTTCTTCTGCAGCTGCTGCTCTTCTTCTTCTTCTTCTTCTTCTTCTTCTTCTGCAGCTGCTGCTCTTCTTCTTCTTCTTCTTCTTCTTCTTCTTCTGCAGCTGCTGCTCTTCTCTCTTCTTCTTCTTCTTCTTCTTCTGCAGCTGCTGCTCTTCTTCTTCTTCTTCTTCTTCTTCTTCTTCTGCAGCTGCTGCTCTTCTTCTTCTTCTTCTTCTTCTCTTCTGCAGCTGCTCTCTTCTTCTTCTTCTTCTTCTTCTTCTTCTGCAGCTGCTGCTCTTCTTCTTCTTCTTCTTCTTCTTCTTCTTCTGCAGCTGCTGCTCTTCTTCTTCTTCTTCTTCTTCTTCTTCTGCAGCTGCTGCTCTCTTCTTCTTCTTCTTCTTCTTCTTCTCTGCAGCTGCTGCTCTTCTTCTCTTCTTCTTCTTCTTCTGCAGCTGCTGCTCTTCTTCTTCTTCTTCTTCTTCTTCTTCTTCTGCAGCTGCTGCTCTTCTTCTTCTTCTTCTTCTTCTTCTTCTTCTGCAGCTGCTGCTCTTCTTCTTCTTCTTCTTCTTCTTCTTCTTCTTCTGCAGCTGCTGCTCTTCTTCTTCTTCTTCTTCTTCTTCTTCTTCTGCAGCTGCTGCTCTTCTTCTTCTTCTTCTTCTTCTTCTTCTTCTGCAGCTGCTGCTCTTCTTCTTCTTCTTCTTCTTCTTCTTCTTCTTCTGCAGCTGCTGCTCTTCTTCTTCTTCTTCTTCTTCTTCTTCTTCTTCTGCAGCTGCTGCTCTTCTTCTTCTTCTTCTTCTTCTTCTGCAGCTGCTGCTCTTCTTCTTCTTCTTCTTCTTCTTCTTCTTCTGCAGCTGCTGCTCTTCTTCTTCTTCTTCTTCTTCTTCTTCTTCTGCAGCTGCTGCTCTTCTTCTTCTTCTTCTTCTTCTTCTTCTTCTGCAGCTGCTGCTCTTCTTCTTCTTCTTCTTCTTCTTCTTCTTCTGCAGCTGCTGCTCTTCTTCTTCTTCTTCTTCTTCTTCTGCAGCTGCTGCTCTTCTTCTTCTTCTTCTTCTTCTTCTGCAGCTGCTGCTTCTTCTTCTTCTTCTTCTTCTTCTTCTTCTTCTGCAGCTGCTGCTCTTCTTCTTCTTCTTCTTCTTCTTCTTCTTCTGCAGCTGCTGCTCTTCTTCTTCTTCTTCTTTTCTTCTTCTTCTGCAGCTGCTGCTCTTCTTCTTCTTCTTCTTCTTCTTCTTCTGCAGCTGCTAGCATCTTCTTCTCTTCTCTTCTTCTTCTTCTGCAGCTGCTGCTCTTCTTCTTCTTCTTCTTCTTCTTCTTCTTCTGCAGCTGCTGCTCTTCTTCTTCTTCTTCTTCTTCTTCTTCTGCAGCTGCTGCTCTTCTTCTTCTTCTTCTTCTTCTTCTTCTTCTGCAGCTGCTGCTCTTCTTCTTCTTCTTCTTCTTCTTCTTCTGCAGCTGCTGCTCTTCTTCTTCTTCTTCTTCTTCTTCTTCTTCTGCAGCTGCTGCTCTTCTTCTTCTTCTTCTTCTTCTCTTCTTCTTCTGCAGCTGCTGCTTTCTTCTTCTTCTCTTCTCTTCTTCTTCTGCAGCTGCTGCTCTTCTTCTTCTTCTTCTTCTTCTTCTTCTGCAGCTGCTGCTCTTCTCTTCCTCTCTTCTTCTTCTTCTTCTTCTGCAGCTGCTGCTCTTCTTCTTCTTCTTCTTCTTCTTCTTCTGCAGCTGCTGCTCTTCTTCTTCTTCTTCTTCTTCTTCTTCTGCAGCTGCTGCTCTTCTTCTTCTTCTTCTTCTTCTTCTTCTGCAGCTGCTGCTCTTCTTCTTCTTCTTCTTCTTCTTCTTCTTCTGCAGCTGCTGCTCTTCTTCTTCTTCTTCTTCTTCTTCTTCTGCAGCTGCTGCTCTTCTTCTTCTTCTTCTTCTTCTTCTTCTGCAGCTGCTGCTCTTCTTCTTCTTCTTCTTCTTCTTCTTCTGCAGCTGCTGCTCTTCTTCTTCTTCTTCTGGCTTCTTCTCTTCTTCTGCAGCTGCTGCTCTTATCTTCTTCTTCTTCTTCTTCTTCTCTTCTGCAGCTGCCTGCTCTTCTTCTTCTTCTTCTTCTTCTTCTTCTATCTTCTGCAGCTGCTGCTCTTCTTCTTCTTCTTCTTCTTCTTCTTCTTCTCTGCAGCTGCTGCTCTTCTTCTTCTTCTTCTTCTTCTTCTTCTTCTGCAGCTGCTGCTCTTCTTCTTCTTCTTCTTCTTCTTCTTCTTCTGCAGCTGCTGCTCTTCTTCTTCTTCTTCTTCTTCTTCTTCTGCAGCTGCTGCCTCTTCTTCTTCTTCTTCTTCTTCTTCTTCTGCAGCTGCTGCTCTTCTTCTTTCTTCTTCTTCTTCTTCTTCTTCTGCAGCTGCTGCTCTCTTCTTCTTCTTCTTCTTCTTCTTCTTCTGCAGCTGCTGCTCTTCTTCTTCTTCTTCTTCTTCTTCTTCTGAGCTGCTGCTCTTCTTCTTCTTCTTCTCTCTTCTTCTGCAGCAGCTGCTCTTCTTCTTCTTCTTTCTTCTTCTTCTTCTGCAGCTGCTGCTCTTCTTCTTCTTCTTCTTCTTCCTTCTTCTTCTGCAGCTGCTGCTCTTCTTCTTCTTCTTCTTCTTCTTCTTCTTCTGCAGCTGCTGCTCTTCTTCTTCTTCTTCTTCTTCTTCTCTTCTTCTGCAGCTGCTGCTCTTCTTCTTCTCTTCTTCTTCTTCTTCTTCTGGCAGCTGCTGCTCTTCTTCTTCTTCTTCTTCTTCTTCTTCTTCTGCAGCTGCTGCTCTTCTTCTTCTTCTTCTTCTTCTTCTTCTTCTGCAGCTGCTGCTCTTCTTCTTCTTCTTCTTCTTCTTCTTCTGCAGCTGCTGCTCTTCTTCTTCTTCTTCTTCTTCTTCTTCTTCTGCAGCTGCTGCTCTTCTTCTTCTTCTTCTTCTTCTTCTTCTTCTTCTGCAGCTGCTGCTCTTCTTCTTCTTCTTCTTCTTCTTCTTCTTCTGCAGCTGCTGCTCTTCTTCTTCTTCTCTTCTTCTTCTTCTTCTGCAGCTGCTGCTCTTCTTCTTCTTCTTCTTCTTCTTCTTCTTCTGCAGCTGCTGCTCTTCTTCTTCTTCTTCTTCTTCTTCTTCTTCTGCAGCTGCTGCTCTTCTTCTTCTTCTTCTTCTTCTTCTTCTGCAGCTGCTGCTCTTCTTCTTCTTCTTCTTCTTCTTCTGCAAGCTGCTGCTCTTCTCTTCTTCTTCTTCTTCTTCTTCTGCAGCTGCTGCTCTTCTTCTTCTTCTTCTTCTTCTTCTTCTGCAGCTGCTGCTCTTCTTCTGCAGCTGCTGCTCTTCTTCTTCTTCTTCTTCTTCTTCTTCTGCAGCTGCTGCTCTTCTTCTTCTTCTTCTTCTTCTTCTTCTTCTGCAGCTGCTGCTCTTCTTCTTCTTCTTCTTCTTCTTCTTCTGCAGCTGCTGCTCTTCTTCTTCTTCTTCTTCTTCTTCTTCTTCTGCAGCTGCTGCTCTTCTTCTCTTCTTCTTCTTCTTCTTCTGCAGCTGCTGCTCTTCTTCTTCTTCTTCTTCTCTCTTCTCTGCAGCTGCTGCTCTTCTTCTTCTTCTTCTTCTTCTTCTTCTTCTGCAGCTGCTGCTCTTCTTCTTCTTCTTCTTCTTCTTCTTCTTCTGCAGCTGCTGCTCTTCTTCTTCTTCTTCTTCTTCTTCTTCTTCTGCAGCTGCTGCTCTTCTTCTTCTTCTTCTTCTTCTTCTTCTGCAGCTGCTGCTCTTCTTCTTCTTCTTCTTCTTCTTCTTCTGCAGCTGCTGCTCTTCTTCTTCTTCTTCTTCTTCTTCTTCTGCAGCTGCTGCTCTTCTTCTTCTTCTTCTT
>CM059430.1:156562664-156582289 GCA_030390025.1 Squalus acanthias | reverse complement strand
CTCTCTCTCTCCCCCTCTCTCTCTCTCCCCCCCTCTCTCTCCCTCCCCTCCGCTCTCTCTCTCATCCTCTGATCCCCTCTCTCTCTCTGAAGGCTGCAAAAATAACAGGGATATTCTGGGCAAAAATCCTGGAGGTTCCTTTAGTATAGTCATTGATTTTCGAAAGGTAACCCAAAAGCCCTAGTAACAGGCTCAGGCTTGAGTGGCAGGCAGCAGCCCCAAGCTCGGAAACGTGGTTCGGCCCCACTTCCGGCTTCCTCATATATCGTACCGCGATAGCGCGACCGGATCGAATGCGCATGCGCAGTACCAAACAGGCGCGCATGTGCAGAGGGAGTCAAAGTGCCGTGCAAATAATCACTTCGTTAATTTAACTGAATTTAAATTCTCCAGCTGCCGTGGTGGGATTTGAACTCACGTCTCCGGATCATTGGTCCAGGCCTCTGGATTACTAGTCCAGTAACATAACCACTGTGCTACCGTACCCCTGTAGCCTGCAGAGTGCTAATGTCCTGGGCCAGAATGCTACACAAGCTAGAAGCAGACTCCTCCATATTCTCAGACATGAAGTGACAGCTCCTAGACAGCTTGTCCAATACCTCATGCAATTCCATAGTCAGCATTTCTTTCATCCCCATCGGAGCCAGGACACGTGCTTACCCTCCAGTGAGCAGTCTCCTGGGTACTTCTTTCTACTAGGCCCTACCCCTGCTCTTTTGTGCTGTGAGATTTATCAGGCGCAGACATCTCGAACTCGCTATCTATCCCACCCGGGTGCCCATTTCTGTGTTGGTGCTTGAGAGGGATGGAGCGAATGCCGGTGCTTCTTCAGGAGCATTGCCCTCCTACGAGTGTTGTTCTGCAGGCTCCAGGACTTCAGATGAACCTAGAATAATTGGAGAGGGACAAGGGTTAGCATGGCATAGGAAAGCTAGGTAGTAGCAGATGATTGGCAGCACAATGCAGCATCAGGTTGCCACGCTGTCTGAATGAGTGATTGCTTGAGGAAAGAGAAAAGGTACAAGTAATAGGCAGACACCCAGCTGAGCATGGCCTCTAGCCTCACTGTCTGCATTGGTCCTGGCTATGCCTGTCACAATGATGTCCATAGCTTTCTCCTGCATCTGGGTGAGGGCTTGGATGGAGGCTGGGCCTCCTCCGGTTCTGGTCCTCGTCTGGTCATTGTGAACCACCTTCTCCTGAAGAAAAAGAAGGGAGAGAATTAATGAGTGACTGTTGAATGGGGTTGCGCAGATGTGTGGGTCAGTTTCATATCGTGTGCATGTTGAGGCTGAGAAGCAGCAAGGTGCGAGCAGGATGGGCAGCTGGCCATGTTGAAGAAAGTGGCTCCGCTGTGAAATGAGAAAGCAGTCCACAGAGGCCATTAAATGCTTACCAGTTGCCACCAGGTAAAAGCAGACTGCTGTTAGTGCCTGATGCAAGGGCTGCAACAGGTGAGTGTGTGATTGGAATGAAGAGCATTGGTACAGTGTCCCCTTGTGAATGGTGAAGTATGTGTTGCGGGGAGGGAAGTGTTTAGGGTTGGGGGGGGGGGGGGGGGGGGGGTTGGCGTTGGCAGAGGGAAGTGCTGTGGCCTGATATAATGGATAGAAATAGAGCTAGGAAGACCTCATGCTCACCCTTGCTGTCCAGATCAGGTTGTTGAAGCGTTTCCGGTCCTGGAGGTGATGGTGCAGACATTGACATTGTCTGCCACCTCCCTCTAAGGCCTGCTGCAGCATCTGTTTGGGCACCTTCCTGCCATCTGAGGGGAAACAGGACCTGTCTACGTGCCCTCACCCGCTCCACCAGCACCTCCACGGCTGCATCAGAGAATCCAGGTGCTTCTGCCCGAGACGTTTGGAAGTGCAGACTCTTCCCACTGAGCAGAATGACCCCTCACTTTAAGAGGCGTATTCACTCTTTAAATGGGTGCCGGGCTCACCGGAAATCGCCCCCTCCCGGTGGGCTGCCTATCACTGCTTGAAATACTCGGGCAGCCTGCCAATTAAATTTATATGAGGCCCGACCGTCACAATGGTGCAGGCCTCAGACTGATAGCATCAGGTGGGTGGCCTGATTCACCCACTCACCACCTGCAGGGAAAATCGGCCCCATTCTCTTTTCTCAGTATAATTCCAACAATTTCTGTTTTTTTTTTATTACAGTAACAGACGCTAAAATAAATAGCTGCAAAATCTTAAGCTCATTTTTTTATAAACACATTTATGATTTTGCTCCAGTGGTTACGCTTCCCCATTGTAAATGTCAAATGCCAGTATCCCAGCCAGAGACATTCTCGCCTGTGAGACTTTCCATGATGGAGGCCCATTTCAACATCGCAAACAAAAGTCAGGCACATATATCACTTTGTGATGGGGTATACCGTTAAAAAAAAAGATAACTGCTACAAAATCCAGATTAAGGATTTATTTTTCCTCAATACATCAGAATTGGTTGATTTGGGTCACTTTTTAGATTTTCCCTTCTGGTCCAGCAATCAACCCTCGCATGTGGCATTAAAATTCAGCCATAATACACCTGCCCCTGCACAAACCTCGAAAACAAATGCAGTGAACACAGTTGAAGGGAATTTTATAAAACCGGGCGCCAACTACAGAGTCTGTCTATTTTTTATATAATACAATAATAAAATGGCATCTTTGTATAATCTGAATGTGGTGCTCAAAGGTTGCTGCAACTGAAAGAGCTCAACTCTACGGGAAACACCTACCTTTTGATCTTATAAAATGCAGCAAATAAATAAAAATGTAATTTAATGGAATCCTATCCCGTATCATATATTGTTTCAGAGAAAAATAAAATCTGACTACAACTTCATTTACATTCAATAGGAATGACTATAGCAAGAATGACATGGTAAAACTAGTACAAGTTTTCTTATAGCAGATTTTCACAAAATATATGTGCGTTTCAAACTATTAACTGATATAATTCAAAGTGGGGCACTGGTATGACAGCAAAAATCCCCATTACAAAAGCAAGCTCCTCAGGGCAATGCTATTAAGCCTTGTAATTGTGTATAGCAGTGACACCCTGTGTCAGAACAAAGCTGAGTTAGTGTCTCTGCACAATGAATATTTTACACTTTGTTTAAGTACAGTGTTAATCATTCCATTAGCTACATCCTATTGAGTTACTAGACTACTCATCACTATTCACCCTGTGAATACAGAATGCTCCCAGCTGCTTTGAAAATATGCTTTGTACCTTGTATGTTTTGTATCAATCAATCCATCTGTTTATTGTCTATTTGTATAAAACAGAAAAAGAGAAAGGCCCAGTCAAGTATAATACTTCTTTACAATATTTGTTTAAGTTGTCATGAAAATTATTGTTGGAGTTTTTAGTGAATTTTCCACATTGAAGATAAGAGATGTTAGTGCTGTAGGGTAGAGCTGAGAATGACCAATTGTCAGCATTGAGCATCCCCAGGGCAGGTGCAGTATTGGTTAGATGCAGGCAAAGGATCATTTTTCTTTAATAACAACAGAAAACGCTGGAAAAACTCAGCAGGCCAGGCAGCATCCGTGGAGAGAGAAAGAGAGTTAACGTTTCAGGTCGATGACCTTTCGTCAGAACTGTGAAGAGCCGGAAATCCAATAGATTTAAGGCCAGAGTAAAGCTGGGAAAAGGGGGAGGGGATAAAAGAACAAAGGGGGAGATGAAGAGACATTAAGAGACATTAAGAGATATGCAAGGCTAGAGGTGGTGTTAATGTGACAGATTAAGGCTGAAAGAAGTGTGAAATCCACTGGCAGAATGAAGGATCATTTTTCTTTGCCTTAACAGTGTTTCTTAATCCCAATTCCAGTAGTACACTCGTTACTGCACCAGTGTAACACTTTTATTTGCCACATTAGCCATCCTTGGGCCCCTATGAATGAGATTAATTTATGATCCTACTTAATGCCAATTTATGAGTAGACTTGTTTCATGGATTCAGACTCATTAGAAGCGTATTGCGGGTAACCAGACTCTCTTCACTTTCAACCCTTACAGCCAATAGATTGGAAACTTTCATCCCAGTAGTTCCTGGTGATGAAAGGACACTGTACTTATTCACTATGCCACACTCCCTCATGTTATTTTTTATTGAGAGGGAATGCTGCTATCATTCTGAGATTTTGTTTGAGTGTTGTCTAAGATGTTCCATTTAATGCTATTGTATTTGACGCAAGAAATTACAGATTGACTACATTTTATTCTGATTCTGTTGACAACCTAATCCCTTCATTAACTCACAGTACTCTGTACTCTGATGTGTCTTTGATGTGTCCCTGACGGATTGTATCTCTGCAGACACATTGTTCTCTGTCTCTATATACAGGAAACTCTTTATTAACCGGCACCGACGGGACCGGCGTGGTGCCGGTTAATCAAAAAGTCCGGATAATGGAGAGTTGTATCTCCCAACGTAGGAGAGCCCCGTACACATTGACATGCGCCTGCATTCGGAGCTCCGTCTCCCCGGGGACCGCCAGCTGACCATCTGTCGTTTCTGCTGCCTACCCGGGCTGCACATTCCCCTCCCAATCTACACGCTCCGATACAAGGCAAACGCCTCGGTTTTTTAAAAAGTTAATTTTAAACGAGAGATGAAGGAAAACCCCGGTTACCTACTCAAGAATTTTGCCGGTTAAGAGAGATTTCCGGATATTTGGGTGCCGGTTAATAAAGAGTTTCCTGTACTGTGTAATCGATTTGTATTCCCTCACTGTACCTGTACCTGAAGAAGGAGCAGCGCTCCGAAAGCTCGTAATTTCAAATAAAACTGTTGGACTATAACCTGGTGTTGTGTGACTTCTCATTTTTAACTCACAGTATGAGGGAGCAGCGCGCTTGGGTTGGTAGGAACAATATCCCTGCCACGGTTCTTTTGAAATGATTTGATTTTGAAAAAGAACAACGGCCCGGAGTTTGCGGTCCTGATGACGGCAGACTGGCAGCGTTCGCTGTCATTTCGTCTTTGAAACTGACCGTAACTTCCGGATTTAGCGCATGTGCAGCCTAGCACGGAAATCCTGAAGTTGTGGTCAGTCATTCACTGCTCCTCCACAGGCTGTGCTGTGCCCCCTCCCCTCCACAGAGCCGGCAATCAGTGAAATCTCTCAAATCATGGAAACTGTCAAAAACTTAGGCTCTTCCGCAGTAATTACAATGTTAAATACTCCATTAAAAGTTAGACCCAAAGGGATTAGGTGTAACTGGGGTTGTAACAGCGTGTTGACAGCTAAACAAAGGTTCTGGCCCTAAAAAAACAAATTTTTATCTTGTGCAGTGTCAAATTCATCCATTTTAATAAAAAATAAAATTAAGAAACTTTAAAAAAAAGCTTACATTTTAAAAAAAAGTTTGTTCATCTTTATTTCAGTTTGCCTTTCCCCATGTGAAAGCCCCAATCTTTGTTTTGCTCCCTCTAACATTTTTAAAAAGTTAGGGGGAGAAATTCGGTATCGCCCCATTTGGGGCGCAATTATCGGCCGGGCGCAAAGATTAGCGCCTGGTGCTAATTATCGCCTCCGACTGCAAACTTGACTTTTATCGCCCCTGGAGGTGACTGGAGCGCTAAATCAGGCGCTTCACACCTGTCTTAAGGCGCAAAGGCCAAGGAGCGAGGTGCTACCTCAGAGCGCTGGCGAAGCTCATGTGATGTCAGTCAGCAATGGAACACAAACACACTGGCCCCGGCCAGTTCTTAAAGGGGAGGGTTGATCTTGCTTTCCATCCACATCCTGCTCATTGCAGCCTTGAATCTCGGCCTGGAGAGACCTGTACATCAAAACTGCTGGAAAGAACAATGGAGAGAACCAGGGAAAGAGCTCAGAGTGCAGCCCCCAAAGTCTCCTCTTAATCGATACAAGGAAGGGCAAATCAAAATGAACCTGCAAAGTGCTGCTCAGTACCCAAAAATCCTTCACACAGTGTTGAATCACTCCAGAAGTCTGTTTCTCTCGCTCTCTCAGAATGCGTGGTTCAAAAATGTCACCAACAATAAAAGGCAGGAAGTGGTTACCTTTAAATAGCGCTCCCCCAGTCCCTTCCTGACTGCAAAACGCTCCCCTCAACCTGTCGTTGCTAGCGGCAGGCGGTAAGACAGGGGCCGCCACTCAATATCTGCTCCGGGGCGTTGCGCACTCGATTGACGTCACGATCTGCCGGCGCAGGAGATCGTGGCGGTAGTGTTTAGCGTCGCCGCAAAATGTATAGTTAATTTCGTGAGCGACGCAAACATCGCCGCGCCCGGGCGCTAATTGCTTTGCGCCCCATTAGCGCCCTCTTAAGGTGCTAACGGGAGGCGCAGCCAACTGAATTTTTCCCCCTTAGAATTTTAAGAGCTTACTCACTTCCTGGTTTGCTGTCTGTGAGAATTCTGCGTTTTGATTGGCTGCTTAGACACCTTGTTGATATCACAGCAGCTCGTGCTAGGGGATCCCCACTATACTCCATTGATTTGAATTATGCATCGGAAAACCCGAACTTCTCGACACGGAGATTGCAAGATCTTTGTGCGAAGCTTACTTCGGGGCCCAGCGGCAAACGCCTTTGCTTCGCCGCTGACTACAAATTCCCGGCCATTAAGATTGGGGCCAGGTCAGGCCCTGAGAAACATAAGGAGCAAAGACCAGGAATCATGAATTGTATGGAATCATTTCATTAATCAATAAATCTAGGTGTTCAAAGTGGTATCAGGGTTGAGTTCAAACCTGGTGCTAGTCATTGAGTTCAGAGCCTTTGGTCAGCTATGACCCAGGCTACCACTAAACCATTCCACCTTTAAGGAAAAGGAAAATATTTGACTTGTCTCACATTAGCACTCTTTGTGGCTTACTGGGAAAAGAAAAATGTGTGTAACTGTGTGACTATGGCACAGGACCAGCTTAGTGAGCTGGACTATCTCCAGGTATCAGTGAGATTGCATGTGTATGCAAACTCTGTAGGCATAATCTGCAGGCATTGTCTAGCAAGGCACTTCACCAGGCTGTAGCAGCAAGCTTCGGTTTGACAGTTACCACAAGATGAGCAATTATCTCTCTCTCTCTCTCTCTCTCTCTCTCTCTCTCTATATATATATATATATATATATATATATATATATAGAGAGAGAGAGAGAGAGAGAGAGCCATGGTGGGGGCTCTGGGTAAGCTGTGAATGTTATTGTATAATAAGAGTTTTTAAAAAAATGCAGTTTATACCTTCTCGAAATCCATTCAAGGAACCAGAAATAGCTTCTAACTGGAGGTATGATAAATACACTTCAAAGGTGCAAGTTTCTAATTTGTTTTTTTAAATTCCTGACATTGGATCAACACCTGATTTAGTACGAAGTAAATCTTTTGTGACAAGTATAACATTCAGTGAAATTTCACCCATATAGGTGAGATATTACAGTCTCCATTTCATGCACAATGATGCACATTGCAGAAACGCTTTAGTACTGAGGCGGATCATGTTAAACATCAGCAAATACAGTAGATGCTTTTATCTTTATGGCTGAACATTTCAGGACAAAACTATTATTTTGCTTTTAAATTTAGAATAGGCATATTGGACTGTCCTTTCATACAGAGCCCCCACAGACAGCAAATGCATGGGGCCCACTCCCTGCACTTACAAAACTAAAACTAGCTCCTTTATCCTGACAATAGAATCATACACCCACAATGTGATGGCATTGAGATAAGGGAGGCAGGGCAGTTTACAGTATGAAGTGTAACTGAAGGAGGGAGGCTCATGTAACTGCAGTTGATTATACACTCGTAAAGGGTAAAAGCACTTAGTGAGAAGTGTCAGGCCGCACTGCTCCAAAAAAATAATAAAAGCACCCAACCATAAAAGCTGTTAAGAAAAAAAATCGGAGGCATACACTTTGATTCGGTCAGACATTTGCAGACTCCTTTTTTTTCTATACAGTTTATTTACAAAATGTATTAAAATTCCTTTCTTTTACAATACCTCATTACTGAGGCTCAGTAAATGATGTCCACTCATGCATCTTTATGCTTTAAATATTTGCTATTTTGCTTGTTAACATTTCTGTGTTTGCCGATGTGCAGTTTTAACAAAAAAATCTTTAAGTGACTACAGCTTAACTTCTATAGCTTGAAGTTAATAGCGGGAAGTGTAGGCAATCACCGTCTTACATGCAAGTTTAAAAAGAATGAAAAGAACTCAAATCCTTCACCTCTGTGAAGTCTTCACTCTTGAAAACTGACACAAGTTGATAAATCTACATTGTTTCTGTTCATATAATCCTTTAAAAAAATCATTTTTTGTTTTCCTATAGACACTTTATTTGTAGAGCTCTGATTAACCCTTTCTCACCTGATCAGGTCTCTCTCGATTCAAATTAAATCTTCTCAATGATCAGACACTTGAAAATAGTCAGAGAGGAAAAGGTTAAACACATTGGCTCCTATATAAAAGTAGGCCATTTCATTGTACGTGATTGTTCACATTCTGTTTGACATCCTGACAGCCGCCTTCTCTTCCCCACAGATTGGATGTTAACCCACTGAATCCCCACCTTGTAATATTAACAGAGGTAATTAGTATGTAGGTACTTTACTGAACAGCCTGGATTTTATTTAAAAAAAACTAACAATTATGCTTTATTTCTCACAGAAAAGATATCATGTAAGAATTTTGCCACTGTATCTTGCAAGAAACTTTTTTTTTAAATTGCGTTATTTCTGTTAATCAATCAGTTATTAAAGGAACTGTTTTTAGACATTATTTTATATTGCATATTTCCTTTGAGTGTTTTTCCAATTTCTCATTTCAATTGGCGCTAGGAGACTACATTGGCACTCAAAGTAATAAGTCCCAATGTTATTGTTCAGACATTTTATACATGAAACCTTTTCTCTGCAATAGTTGTGTTATCAAATGATGGCTTTTTGCTGAACTAAATTGATTTTATTCCAGTATATAATTTCACAAAGAAGCTTGATTCTTTTTTTTAAACTCTGTCCTGTATTTTCAAGCAAGCTAGACTCTTATTGTGATTCCGAATGATGAGTTGCATTGTTGTGATTCTCCATTATGTTCCATAAGGCACTGAAGGAGTATTCAGTTTTTTATGAAAAGTCTGGTGCACCATCAGCCACTCTGGTACCATGTCTGACACCCGGTACAGCGTGCAGTGACCGCAGGTAGTCAGGGGTCATGGCACGGCCGTTTTCTCCAACGCTCCCAAATATGGACAGTGTTCCTTTGTTTTGCATGGCGTCGGTGTAGGTCAGCTGTGTTACAAAGAAGGAGAAAAAAAGAAAATCTGCTATTAAAAAATTAAAGCATTAAATACATCACGACACAATTTATGGGTTGACTGACAAATTAATGCTTTGCCTGACACATTAATTTTTGAACTGCGATACATTTCCCAGCATTGCAAAGAAAGTGTCTGATAAGCTAAAATAAAGCACTGAAAGGGATTCAAATTAAATTAGCACGATGACTGGCAAAAAATTAGTGCATTTCCAGTCATGTATTGCAAAATTTGCAAGAGATATACGCGTTTACATGACTGCACCAAACTTGCATAACTATAATAAATATTATTATAGAACTGCTTACGGAATTGGACGCAAAGATTTGGTAGATTTCGCAGTTGCTGGAAAAATTACGATTAGCTAAATGTAGATATTATGAACAAACTGAGATTTTGTATGAATCAGCTACCTCAGAGGTAATACACATGATACTTAATTTGCTCGTTCAGATGGCCCTCATGTTACAGTGTGATTAGTAGAGCTGCTGTTAATGACAGTCAGTTGTACGCAGGTGGAATGCTGTCATTAGTGGTCACCTGGCGTGGATGTCTGTTTGAGTGTAGAATTGTGCGTTCACCCTCTTCCCATTCTTGTTCTGAGTTGCTCCTGGCAGAACATTTATATTTCTTTTCATTTTCTTTTGTAAAATGGTAATTCTTTTACATGTGGAACCTGACCCCACGGGAGGGAATTTTTAAAAATGTATCTAAGGATCCCATTTTAGAAGTGCTTGGTTTCTATCACTGTCAAGCGCACATCCTTTAATATTATTTGTAAAGTTAGTTGGGAGGACACCCCCTTACCCTCGCCCCCTCTCCTCCCATACTTTTGGCAAGAATGAGTTATATAATAAGTGAAAACAGCGTCCTTTGGAGAGCATTTGTGGTATTTAGGAATCAGTTCTCAAAGCCTTTGTGACTGCAAAGGAATTCATGAAAAGCTTTTCTTTACAAAAGGGTGTGGCAGAATTCCATTTTCTTTAAAATTCATTTTCAGGTTATGTTCATTCTTTTCCACATGTTCCCTAGCTCAGCATTGGAATTAGTCAAGTCTAGAGTCTTGCATGGGAACACCACTACCTCCAAGTTCCCCTCCAAATCACACACCATCCTGACTTGGAAATATATCGCCGATCCTTCATCGTCGCTGGGTCAAAATCCTGGAACTCCCTCCCTAACAGCACTGTGGGAGCACCTTCACCACACGGACTGCAGCGGTTCAAGAAGGCGGCTCACCACCACCTTCTCAAGGGCAATTAGGGATGGGCACTAAATGCTGATCTTGCCAGCGACGCCCACATCCCATGAACGAATAAAAGAAAAGGTGACAAGGGCATGGGTGAGAGTTTCAGCAGCAGATGGGCTGAGGCAGGGCAGAAACGGCAACGTTACAGAGGTGGAAGTCGGCGATCCTTGTAATGAAGAAGATATGGGGTTGGAAACTTAGCTCACGGTCAAAGAGGACGTGAGGTAGAGCTGCCCGTCATCAGCGTACATGTGGAACCTGACCTAATTGGGGGAATTTTTTCTTCCCGACGTGCTGGGAGCAGGGATGGGGGGGGGGTCCGGTAGCGATTGAACTCCACAGCGTGCGACTCTTGACGCTGACAGGTTTCCCGCCCGATAGTCAGCCTGATTGACAGGCTTGGCTTCCAGTCAGGCAGGGAGTACTCCAGAGTAGGCTGCAGGATGTGGTAGGGCTGAACCCCGACCCCGGGGAAGGGTCCAATCCCGAAGAAGGGTCCGGTCCCTGACCCCGGGGACAATCCGATCCTCGACCCTGGGGAGGGTCGGATCCCTGACCCCAGAGGGGGGGCGGTTCCAATCCCGGGGAGGGGGATTTGTAGGCCTATATTCTCTAGAGTTTAGAAGAATGAGAGGTGATCTCATTGAAACATACAAAATTCTTACAGGGCTTGACAGGGTAGATGCAGGGAGGATGTTTCCCCTGGCTGGGGAGTCTAGAACCAGGGGTCACAGTCTCAGAATAAGGGGTCAGCCATTTAGGGCTGAGATGAGGAGAAATTTCTTCACTGAGGGTGGTGAATCTTTGGAATTCTCTACCTCAGAGTGCTGTGGATGTTCAGTCGTTGAGTATATTCAAGATAGAGATCGATAGATTTTTGAATATTAAGGGAATCAAGGGATATGGGGATAGTGCAGGAATGTGGAGATGAGGTAAAAGATCAGCCATGATCTTATTGAATGGCGGAGCAGGCTCGAGGGCCAAATGGCCGACTCCTGCTCCTATTTCTTATGTTCTTATGTATGGGTGTGGGGGTCTGATGGTGGGGTCTGATGGTGGGGAAGCTTGGGTGGGGGAGGGGGGGGGCCGAAGGAAGCACTCCTGCTCCTCCTGGCACACAAGGAGTTCTTCCCGAGGCTGTCCACGCCTCGCTGCAGCCGCCGGGTTTCCCAAGGCCCGGGAAACCCGGCCAGCCACAGTAAAACCTGCAAAGCAGGTTAAATCCAAGGGTCCAGTCTCATTAACATATTTAAAATGCCAGCCCGCCTTCTGGGAGCGGGTTGGTCCGAGGGAATGTTTGGCTTGCTGGGAAAGGGGAAAGGAGTTGCGGCAGGGGTAACGGGAGGTGATGCGGCAGAGGCAACTGAATGGATGGCCTCAGTCTTCGTGACAAAGAAGTCCATAAGCTTCTTGTGTGTTTTTGAAGGTGAGGGTGGAAGGGGCAGGGGAGAGGGGTTTAAGGAGATTGTTGGTAATGGAGAAAAGAAGCTGGAGGTTATCTTTGCTCTCCAGGATGATCCTGTAGCAGTGAATGGTTCTGGCAGAGGAGAGCCAAGGCCAAATAGTGCTTGGTGTGGGCCAGCCAGTCCTATATGATGTTAAATATATGGCATAACTGCCAATGACATTTTCTAATTAGAATTAAGCTGATATTTCTTATGCAGCCCTGAGTAGCAGTATGACCGATTGCTCTATAAAGATCTCAGGTTGTTAACCACATGCATTCGCAGATTGTTTATTAAATGAATCTGCTGGACTGCCAATTAACACAATCCTTGATTGAGCCTTATATTCTGAGAATTTAATTAAAATTTTGAGAGTGACACTGCAAACAATATTAAAAGGAACACATGCTGATGTAACAACTAATACTCATATGTCTGGAGATTAGACTTTTTGAATATTAGTGTATTAATGCTTAATGTTTGTAAGAAATTCCTTGACCTAAAATGTAACAAATTGCAAACCCGTTTAAATTTTAATGGAATTTCATACAAATACATTGGCCCGGAATTTGTGGTGGTAATGACGGTGAAATTGTCAACATTCAGCGTCATTACCCCTCTGAAACTGACAGCAACTTCAGGATTTAGCGCAGGCGCAGATAAACACGGAAATCCAGAAGTTGCGGTCAGTCATTTCCTGCTCCACCACAGGTTATGCCGTGGAACTCCTCAGAACCGGCGATCAATTCAAATCACAGTCACTAACGAAAACTTCCCCTATTATGTTGGAATATTGCTTTTAAACCCCACCCCCCAAATGTGAAGAGGGGTTGAAAGAGGTGTAACTGGGTTTTTAACGGCATATTGACGGCTGAACAATCGTACTGGCCAGGAAAAACTAATTTTATATTTGTGGAATGTCTCAAATCTTTCCATTAATATGATTAAGAATTACATGGTTTTTAAAATAATATATATTTTTTAAAGTTTGTTTATGATATTTCAGCTTCTACTGTAATCCTATGTGTATGTTCCAATCTTTATTTCACACTCAGATTTATAAAAAGTAAATTAGAATCTGTGCATTTTACTGCCTGGTTTGCTGTCTGTGAGAATTCTTCAATGTGATTGGCTGCTCAGCCTGCTTGATGACTTCACTGTTGCTGGATGCTGGAGATTCACTTGATTTGGCTCCAGATTCAAACAAAGGTTGGGAGGGCGGAATTTGACACCAGAGATCGCTAGATCTTTGTGGGCAACTTTCTTCGAGGTCAGTGACAAGCACCGTCGCTTTGCTGCTGACTGCAAATTCCGGGCCATTGTTAATATTTGAAGAGGCTAATTTCAAGGCAATAGAGTGAGAATGTGGAGGCATTCCCTTCGTTCCTAAAAAATTATCGACCTCTGTCTTGAATATACTCAACGACTGAGCATCCACAGCCCTCTGGGGTAGAGAATTCCAAAGATTCACAACCCTTTGAGTGAAGAAATTTCTCCTCATCTCAGTCCTAAATGGCCGACCCCTTATTCTGAGACTGTGACCCTTCGCTCTAGACTCCCCAGCCAGGGGAAACATCCTCCCTGCATCTACCCCCTCAAGCCCTGTAAGAATTTTACATGTTTCAATGAGATTGCCTCTCATTCTTCTAAATTCTAGGGACTATAGACCTAGTCTCCTCAATCTCTCCTCATAGGACAATCCCCCCCATCCCAGGAATCAGTCTGGTGAACCTTCGTTGCACTCCCTCTAAGGCAGGTATATCCTTCCTTAGGTAAGGAACATAAGACATTGGACATAGGAGCAGGAGTAGGTCATTTGGCCCCTCGAGCCTGCTCCACCATTCAATAAGATCATGGCTGATCTGATCTTGGCCTCAACTCCACTTCCCTGCCCGCTCCCCATAACCCTCGAATCCCTTACCTTTCAAAAATCTGTCTATCTCCACCTTAAATATATTCAATGACCCAGCCTCCACAGCTCGCTGGGGAAGAGAATTCCAAAGATTCACGACCCTCTGAGAGAAGAAGTTCCTCCTCATATCCGATTTAAAAGGGTGCCCCCTTATTCTGAAATTATGCCCCCTAGTTCTAGATTCCCCCACGAGGGGAAACATCCTCTCTGCATCTACCCCGTCAAGCCCCTTCAGAATCTTATATGTTTCAATAAGATCCCCGCTCATTCTTCTAAACTCCAATGAGTATAGGCTCAACCTTTCTTCATAAGACAACCCCTTCATCTCCGGAATCAACCTCGTGAACCTTCTCTGAACTGCCTCCAATGCAAGTATATCGTTCCTTAAATAAGGAGACCAAAACTGTACGCAGCACTCCAGGTGTGGTCTCACCAACGCCCTGTGCAGTTGTAACAGAACTTCCCTACTTTTATACTCCATTCCATTTGCAATAAAGGCCAACATTCCATTTGCCTTCCTAATTACTTGCTGTACCTGCATGCTAACTTTTTGTGATTCATGTACAAGGACCCCCAGATCCCTCTGTACCTCCGCATTTTGTAATCTCTCCCCATTTAAATAATAATTTGCTTTTTATTTTTCCTACCAAAGTGGATAACCTTGCATTTTCCCCACATTAAATTCCATCTGCCAGATTTTTGCCCACTCACTTAGCCTATCTATATCCCTTTAGAGATTCTTTGCATCCGCCACACAATTTGCTTTCCCACCTATCTTTGTATCATCAGCAAATTTGGCTACATTACACCCAGTCCCTTCATCCAAGTCATTAATATAGATTGTAAATAGTTGAGGCCCCAGCACTGATCCCTGCGACACCACACTAGATACAGTTTGCCAACCTGAAAATGACCAAATGACCAAGACTGTACACAGTACTCCAGGTTTGGTCTCACCAAGGCCCTAAATAATTGCAGTAAGACATCTTCACTTTTTATACTCCAATCCTTTTGTAATAAAGGCTACCATACCATTTGCTTTCCTAGTTGCTTGCTGTACCTGCATGTAAAATTTCAGTGATTTGTGTACAAGGACACCCAGGTCCCTCTGAACACCAACATTTCCCAATCTCTCACCATTAAAAAAAAAAATTCTACTTTTCTATTTTTCCTACCAAAGTAGATAACTTCATATTTCTCCACATTATATCCCATCTGCCATGTTCTTGCCCACTCACTTAACCTGTTTATATCCCTTTGCAGCTTCTTTGCATCCTCCTCACAACTTACTTTCCCACCTAGATTTGTATCATCAGCAAACTTGGATACATTACACTCGGTCCCCTCATCTAAGTCATTGATATAGATTATAAGTAGCTGAGGCTGAAGCACTGATCCTTGCGGTACCCCACGAGTTACAGTCTGCCAACCTGAAAATGACCCATTTATTCCTACTCTCTGTCCATTAACCAATCCTCATTCCATGCTAATATATTGCTCCCAATCCCATTTTGTGTAATAACCTCTTGTGTGGCATCTTATCGAATTCATTCTAAAAATCCAAATACACTACATCCACTGGTTCCCCCTTGCCTACCCTGTTAGTTACAACCTCAAAAACTCTTAACAGATTTGTCAAACATGATTTCCCTTTCATAAGTCCATGTTAACTCTGCCCAATCATATTATGATTCTCTAAATGCCCTGTTACCACGTCTTTAATAATAGATTCTAGCATTTTCCCTACTACTGATGTCAGGCTAACTGGTCTATAGTTCCCTGTTTTCTCTCTTCCTCCTTTCTTGAATAGCAGGGTGACATTTGCTACCTTCCAATCTGCGGGGACCATTCTAGAATCTAGGGATTTCTGGAATATCAAAACCAATGCATCTAGTATCTCTGTAGCCACCTCTTTTAAAACCCTAGAATGTAGGCCATCAGGTCCAGGGGATTTGTTGGCTTTCAGTCCTATTAATTTCTCCAGTACTTTTTAAAAACTAATTTCTTTAAGTTCCTCATTCTCACTAGACCCTTGGTTCCCCACTATTTCTGGAATTTTTTTGTGTCTTCTTCCGTAAAGACAGATACAAAGTATTTGTTTAATGTCTCTGCCTTTTCCTTATTCCCATTATAATTTCTCCTGTATCTGCCTGTAAGGGACCAATGTTTACTTTCGCTAATCTCTTCCTTTTTACATACCTATAGAAGCTTTTACAATCTGTTTTTGTCTCTTGCTAGTTTACTCTCATTTAATTTTATCTCTTATTAATTTCTTTTTCCTCCTTTGCTGAATTCTAAAATCCACCCAATCTTATGCCTTTTTGGCAACATTATAAGCCTCTTCCTTTAATCTAATACTATCTTTAACTTCCCTTGTTAGCCACGGTTGGACCATTTTTCCCGTGTGGTTTTTATTCCTTTAAGGGAATGAATATTCACTGTGAATTATAAATTATTTCTTTACATTTTTGCCATTGCTTATCTACCATCATATCTTTTAATCTAGTTTCCCAACCTACCTTAGCCAACTTGCCTCTCATACCTACATAGTTTGCTTTGTTCAGATTTAAGACCCTAGATTCAGATTTAACTAACTCACTCTCAAACTCAACATCAAATTCTATCATATATTATGATCACTGCTCCCCAGATGCTCCTTTACTACAAGGTTATTAATTAACCCCATCTCATTGCACAATCTAAAATAGCCTGTTCCCTAGTTGGTTCCTCGGCATGCTAATCTAGAAAACCATCTTGAGTGTATGGTTTCAGGAATTTCTTAGACTGTGTTGTAACTAGTATAATACAATTTAATTACATTTCTCAGAAAATGGAATCTGGGGGGAGAAAGAAGGAAATTTACAGTCTAGATGAACATAGCTTTAAGTCAGATTCTTCAGTTAGTTGCAGTGAAGGGCCTGAGAATCCATCCTGTGATAGGTCATATGACTCTATATAGTTTATTTTTATAGAAATTTGAAGCAATACCTGATATTGTAACAATTGCTACTTTAAAAACTACTTCTGTACAATCGTATTTCACATAAATTTTTGATACTTACACAGTTTTGATAGAGTAAATAAAGAGAAACTGTTTCCAGTGGCAGAAGAGTCGGTGACCGAAAGACAGAGATTTAAGGTGATTGGCAAAAGAACCAGAGGCGACATGAAGAAACATATTTTACACAGCGAGTTGTTATGATCTGGAATGCACTGCCTGAAAGGGTGGTGGAAGCAGATTCAATAGTAACATTCAAGAGAGAATTGGATTAATACTTGAAGGGATAAAAATTACAGAGCTATGGGGAAAGAGCACGGGAGTGGGATTAATTGGCTAGCTCTACCAAAGAGCCGCCACAGGTACGATGGGCCGAATGGCATCCTTCTGTGCTGTATCATTTTATGATTCTATGAAATCTAACTCATGAATTTTAGCCTGAGCTACAGAATTTACTAATGTGATATTTTTGTTCGTTTAAAGAGCTCTGGAGCACATAATGGGTACTTTTTGTATTTTCCGTGTGTGTACCCCTAAGGTAGAAGGCTATGTGTTCCTCCTCTGGTAATGCTATCCCAGACATTTTGTGCATTTGGTCAAGTTTTAGTTCATAGGACGTGCAGGGTTATTGCAAGAAGCTGACCTTTGCATTACGTGCAAGTGAAAAGTATTGGGAATAAGCCCAAGTTGTAACATTTGGAATCAACATAGCATGTTTGTTATTTTGATAATGCTAATAAGCTGATGGATTCATAAAAGGAGTGGTGGCTACATTGTTTAAAGATTAAAACACAATACTCTAGATTACCTTTTCTTAAGAGTATTTGCCAGCTAAATTTTTTCTGGTAACTTCACTGCACAGCAGTTGTCTATCAATGGGTAATGAGGAACCAATTTGCAGTGGTACTTTTCTCAGGGAATAAAGGGTTAGGATAAATGAATTTTGCTCAGATTGGAGAAGAGTTGAAAGTGGCATATCCCAGAGTCAGTGCTGGATCCACTTTTCTTCTTAGTACCTATAGATGATTTGGACCCAGGCAGAGGAAACCCAACCGTGAAATTTTCTAACATCATTAAAAATAGGGGAAATAACAACAGAAAACGCTGGAAAAACTCAGCAGGCCAGGCAGCATCCGTGGAGAGAGAAACAGAGTTAACGTTTCAGGTCGGAGACCTTTTGTCAGAACTGGAAAAAAGCAGGAAATGAAATAGATTTAAAGCAAGGATAAAGCTGGGAAAAGGGGGAGGGGATGAAAGAACAAAAGGAGAGATTAAGAGACATTGAGAGACATTAAGAGATGATCAAGGCAAGAGGAGGTGTTAATGTGACAGGTTGAGGCTAAAAGAAGTGTGGAATGCACTGGCAGAATGAAGGACAGCTGCCAGCTTCAGGGAGGAAAAAAAAGGGGGGGGCCAAACAAAAGGGTGGATGAAAAAATAAAATATAAATGTGATAGGGGCTGAGGTTATGATCTAAAATTGTTGAACTCGATATTGAGTCCAGAGGGCTGTAGGGTGCCGTATTTTGCTATCGTATTAGTGTTAAAAATAGGGGTTTTGGCAAACAGTGCTGTAGAAGACTTCGGAAGGATATAGGTTAACAGCATAAGCAGACAGATATATTTAATGTGTAGAAGTGTAAGGTAATACATGTTTTGGAGGGAAAGCAAGGAATGGAAGTATACACAAAATGGGAAGTTGCTGAAGGATGTGGATGAATAGAGCAACTTAGGGGTTCAAATACAAAATGCTCTGCAAGTGAGAGTGCAGGCAGATATAGACATGAAACAGGCCAACAGCATTTTGGGCTTTATAAATAGGGGCATAGTGTAAAGAAGTAATGGTAAATTTGTAAAAGCCATTGGTTAGGCCACAGTTAGAGTACTGTGTGCAGTTTTGGGTACCTCATTATAGAAAGGACATTGAAGCCACAGTGAGCTAGGATGGTGATGGGGATGAGAAACTATAGTTATGAGAAGAGAGATTATTTCCACGGAAGCAGAGAAGGCTAAGAGGCTATGTAATAGAAGATTTTAAAATTACAAAGGGTTTCAATAGAGAAAGACTATTTCCTTCAGTTGGGGAATCAGAATGAGGGGGTCATCAATTCAAAATTGTCACAAAGAGAAAGGTTAGGAGAATTTTTTTTTTACGCAGAGGACAATTGGAGCAGGGCATGCTTAGCCACAGGGTATGGTTGGGACAGAGATGAGTGCATCTTTTAAGGGCATATTGTATAAATATTTGAAGTACAGGAAGCTATGGGGAGACAGCAGTGCAGTGGGATTAGATTTGAATTGCTCGAGCAAACACCTGGCAGTCACATTGAGTTGAAGAGCCTTTTTCTGTGCTGTAAACTTCTATGGTTCATCCTAATAGATGCTGTGTCCTACAACAATCAATATCATTAGTGTAGCAATGGTGGCTCACTGGAATGGCCATCATGATGTGAGCCTAGATATTGAATATTGGTAGGCTATTCCATCACAGCTGAGCCTGATTCTACTGTTGCCTGACATGTGAATTTCCACCAAGGCCTGATGGATAATAATAAGAAAGGGGAAGCCTGACTGATCCCTGCCCCTTCTATTACTGGGGCACTGACGCCAATTGTAGCACTGCTCCCATTGCCCTGCCTGAGCTCAGTGAATTTAGCACAGATCTGGGATTAAACCTAGGACTTTCATAGCTTAGTTACTCAAAGAATAAACAAAATAAGCCATCAGGGA